>CM019696.1:238105-255297 GCA_009760885.1 Achatina immaculata
CCAAAATGGAAAAATACACCTAGTAGTTACAGATATTGATTAAGTCAATCAATTTGCATACCTTGGCTGCTACGTAGACCAGGATGGTGACAACAGAAAGAAAGTTAAAATTAGAATTGCAAAAGCAGCATCGATTTTCGATTTTCAAGAATATTGAGAACATATGTCATTCAAAAGTTAGCACAAAAACCAAGTTAAGGATATTCAATTCAAATGTAAACCCACTCTCATTTATGCATTTGAAAGCTGGAAAACAACTGAAGAAATAGACAAGAAATTAGACTCCGTGGACCTCTTGAGGTCTTATCAAGGACCACAGGAGTAAATTCAGTAGGATCTCTAAGCGGTCTTGGTGGTAGAAGCGAACGAAGAAGAAGAAGAAGACTCTTTTGAAAACAAATGCTTAAGGAAAATACTCAGCATTAAGTGGAACGAATTCAAGAACAGTGCAAAGATAAGCCAGATGACTGAACAACAACCAGTCTCATGGGTGATCAGGAAAAGGAGATGGACATATGTTTGTTACATAATGAGAAGAATCGATCAGTGAATGCCATAACAAGCTATCAAGTGGAACACAGCAGGTCAAAGAAAAAGAGGCAGACCAGGTGAAACTCTAAAGAGGACATTGTTAAGAAAGGCCAAATTAATAAGCATAAAATCCCTTGATGGGGTTGAAAAGCTCGCCGAAAACAAGCTAAGTTGGCGAACTACCTTGCCAGCCCTATGTGACGTTTAACGGCACGGGAAGGATATAAGATGCTACATTATTTGTAAGAAGCTGTGACTTGTAAGAAACTGTGACTTGTAAGAAGCTGTGTTCAGAAATGGCTATTTCTTCGCTTTACGTGTTTTTGTATGATTAAGGTTCACACAGAAACGTCAAAACTATGTGGTTGTTTAATAATAAAGCCCTTCCTACAATTTTCCTTGTTTATACGTTTTGTTATCACAGCTTTACTGTAGTGGCTTTGTGTATAGTTACATACTTAGTTCTATATACTTATACACTGCTTTGTGCATAGTTCTCTCTCTCTCTCTCTCTCTCTCTCTCTCTCTCTCTCTCTGAACCTTAAGTGTCCAGGGCACATGAGGCTTCCGCTAAGGTTTTCCACAAATGCCTGTCCTTTGCCTTTTTTCTGCTCTTGCCCAGATGAGCCCTCTATTGCTCAACATCATTTCTGTTATTCTTCTCCATGTCTCTTTTGGTCTACCCTTACTTCTATTCCCCTGTGGTGTCCATCTTAGTGCTATTTTTGGTAATGAGTTGTCATTCATTCGGATCACATGTCCCAAACATCTCCAGCGTCTTTCCTCAATAATTGTTGTCAGTGGCTTCATCTGCAATTCTGCCAACAAATGTTATTTCTTATTGTGTTTGGCCAAAATATTTTTCTAATTCTTCGTAAACATTTATTCTTGAAATAATTCAACTTGTTTTCTATGGTGTTTGTGATTTTCCAGCATTCACTTCCATAGAGTAGTACACTTAGAACAATACTCTTAAATATCCTGATTTTCGTATTCATGCTTAGTGCTTTAGATTTCCATATAGTCTCCAGCACTGCAAAAGCCTTGTTTGCTCTAGTAAGTCTGCTGTTGATGTCCATTTTCTACTACTCTACTGCCAATTTATACAGGATAAATAATTTTGGTGATAGTACACATCCCTGCTTCAATCCTGTTTGTACCCTAAAGCTGCTGGAGGTATGTTCTCCACAGATCACTTTGCACTGAAAACCCTCATATAGGGCTTTGATTATATTCACTATCTTATGGGGGAGGCCATGCCATCTTAGGATTTTCCACAGTGCATCTCTGTTGACAGTGTCAAAGGCTATATATGTTGTGCTATGCCACTCAATTGTCTGTTCTAATATTTGTCTAAGTACGAATATGTGGTCTATGCATGATCTTCCTTTCCTAAAACTTGCCCGCTCTTTCCGAAGTTTTCCCTCAAGTGCTGGTACAATTCTGTTGATGATTATTCTGCAAAATACTTTGCTGGTGAGTGGCAGTAGAGTAATGCCTCTCCAGTTCCCGCAATCTCTGAGGTCACCCTTCTTTGGTAGTTTTACTATAAGCCCAGTTTTCCACTCCTCTGGAGATTTTTTTAGATCCAAAATTTGTTGTAGTATCCGGCAGAGTTGTTTTGGTGTTTCTGTTTCTTCTGCTTTCAACATCTCAGCAGTCACTTCATCTTCACCTGGTCCCCTGTCTAATTTTAGCTTCTTTATTGCCTCTTTACTTCACTTTTGTTATTGATCCTGTATTGATGTTTAGTTCCGTTTTTGCTTCAGGTATGACTATTGTTTGTACTACTTGTGTTTTGTTTAGAAGGGTGTTAAAGTGTTCCCTGCATCTTTCAATATTTTCACTTTCTCCACTGACCAGTTGTCCCTTGTGTCCTTATTGCACTCTCACATCTTGTGCTGAAGTTACCTGTCATCTGCTGTGTGATTTTGTATGTGGTTTTCGTTTCATTTGCATATGCTGCTTCTGCTAAATTGTCATAGTATTGAAGTTTATATTCACGGCATGATTCCTTCACCTCTTTGTCTTTTTTTGCATAGTGACTTAAAACTTGTTCTTTTAGCGTTTGTGATTTGGTGTTCAATATTTTTTCTTGATTTCTTTTCTTTGCTCTATCTTTTGCCATGTGTCTTGCTTATCCATTCCTCTTTTCTCCGTTTCCGATATCCCACTACCTCTTTTGCTGTTTCCTATAGTGTTTTATTGAACTCTATTATGGACATTTCTTCTTGTTGGACACTGAAGCGGTACTTAAGTACTATTGAGAATTCATTCCTTGTTTGATGGTCTTTCAGTTTTCCTGTATCAAAATGTATCTTTCTGTGTTTTCCGATTTTGGCATACCTTAATTTTAGTTTTATTTTTGCTACCAGAAGACAATGTACTTTCATAGGACATGCAATGAGAAGAGGGGGCATTGAAAATATTATAACAACAGGAAAAATAGAAGGAAGAAGATCAAGAGGAAGACCAAGAGAAATGATACTGGACAGTCTGACGGGATGGTGTGAGAGGAGATCACCAACTGAGCTGATGGCCTGCATGAAGGATCGTGTACTCTGGAGAAGCATAATAGCCAACGCCAGTCGGCACGGCACATGATGATGATACCAGAAGGTTATGATCACTTCCTACATCTGCTCCTTTCCTTGCTCGTACATCTTGTAGTGACCGTTTCCACGTGTTATTTATTAGTATTTATCTATTTGGTTTTCTGTGGTTTTATCTGGGGACCTCCAAGTCACTTTATGGATGTTTTTATGTTGGAAAATTGTCCCTCCGATGATCATCATGTTTTCTTCACAGAAACTACACAGTTTTTCTCCATTTTCATATATTTCTCCAATTCCGTCTCTTCCCATGATTCTTCTTCTATTTTCATTTCCTTCACCTACTTTTGCATTGAAGTCGCCCAAGATGAGTAGCATATCATACTTGGGTATTGTTTCTACTGTGGCTTGGAGGCTGTTGTAAAAATATTCTTTTAATTTCTCTTCAGCTGCTTCTGTTGGTGCATAACAAACTATAATAGACAGCTTCGTGAATCTTGAGTTGAACCGTGCATATAATAATCTCTCATTTATATGGGTCTATTTGAACAATGCTCTTGATGCTTCTTTTGTTATAATTAGTGCTACTCTTTCTTCATGATGACCTTCTTTACCTGACCATATTATTGTATCTTCTCTGTGCTGTGTTGTTAATTTCCTTCTGCCTTGTCCTGTCCATCTTGCTTCTTGTATTCCTAGTATATCTAGTTTGTATCTGTGTATTTCCTTGATGGTTTGTGCTAGTTTTCCAGTCTGGTTAAGTGTTCTTACATTCCAGCTGCCTATTTGCGTCTTGTGTTTAGGTTCCAGGAGGACTGTAGTCGGGTTGGGGACTTCCAGTGGCTGACTTTCATCCACAACATTCATGGGCTCAGTTTCCTGATAAGCATTTCTCCTTCCACCTGCATTTGTTTTTTCCCTTGCTTCTGTTTCTGTAGCGGTCAGATAGTTTTTTTACCAGATAGGGTTGCTGGCCCTATACCGAACCCTTTTTAGTCACCTTTTACAATCATGCTTGGTAGGGTACAGTGGTCCTATTCTTTGCAGATCTCGAGTACCACACAGGGGGGGGGTGCATAGGTATATATTTAGTTTTATATACGTATACATTACTCTGTGTATAATTATATACTTAGTTCTATATACTTATACACTAATTATTTCTGTGACAAAATATTAAAACTATTTAAAACAAAACTAGAAACAGCTGTACTATCTGACGAGGACACCGTTGCAAGGTTTAGGTTTACACCTTAATCATACAAAAAACAGATAGGAGAGGGAAATGAGAAAAGAGGAGAATATATAAATCCACATGAGTGATAAAAACAAATAAGAACAAACAAAAATAGGGGCCACTTACATATGAATCCAAAGCTGCGACTGAGAACGCGAATGATGAAATGTTATGAATGATTTGTCGTGCAGACTTGTCAGGCATGATACCAGTCGATAAAAGGATAGGTGGAACAGGTGAATGTGGTGAATGCTGTTTTGGAGGCAAGTTTCGTAAAGGGACATGCAAATGAATATTAACAACCTTCGGTATGCTGACGACACAGTACTGATAGCTGAGAACCAACAAGACCTGCAAAATCTCTTGGATAAATTCGCCAAAGAAAGTGAACAGAAAGGCCTTACTTTGAACATCAAAAAGACAGAGACTATGGTTATATCTAAGAAACAGAATCCACCAGCATGCAGTATTAAATTAAACGGGACCATTCTAAAGCAGGTGCAGAAATTCAAATACCTTGGAGCAGTAATAACTTCAGATGGGAAATGCAGAACAGAAATTAGGAACAGAATAGGTCAAGCAAAGAGTGCATTTCAGAGAATGAGAAACATATTAGCTAACACATCTTTATCAATGAATGTTAGAAAACGAGTCCTAAAATGCTATATTGAACCTATCTTGTTATATGGAAGTGAATCATGGACAATAGGCAAGTCTGCAAAAAAATTATTGGAAGCAGCAGAAATGTAGTTTATTAGAAGAATGTTGCGAATCCACTGGACAGCAAAAATAACTAATGAAGAATGCATGAGAAGAGCTGGAAAGACAAAAAACCTTGTCAGAAAGATAAGAGAGAGACAATGTACTTTCATAGGACATGCAATGAGAAGAGGGGGCATTGAAAATATTATAACAACAGGAAAAATAGAAGGAAGAAGATCAAGAGGAAGACCAAGAGAAATGATACTGGACAGCCTGACGGGATGGTGTGAGAGGAGATCACCAAATGAACTGATGGCCTGCATGAAGGATCGGGTACTCTGGAGAAGCATAATAGCCAACGCCAGTCGGCACGGCACCTGATGATGATGATGATGACATGCAAATGACTGCCTGATATACTTAAACCCAATGTCTGACAGAAAAGGAAGGAAAACCAAGTCTTGAAATTACTCTATCGGATCTGTCGAGCCGATAGATGGAAACTGTGATTTAACACATCCCCTCTGTGGGAGAACGTATAAGAAGCAATACTGGCTTTGTTGTGGTCCATAACAAGTGCTGCTTGTCTGGCTCAGAGACTGTATTAGAGTGAAGAAAATATTGGTTAATATAAAACGTTGCAGAGGTTTTCATGCATTCTGATATGTTTATATAATGAGGACAATCTTATATTTTGTACATACAGATGACAGTACTGATAGTCTAAAAATCGTTTAGTAAAATAAATAATAAAACTATCTTCAATTGTTTAAAATTATTCAGCGACTGTGTTTAAGCAAATGTAAAATATAAAAAAAAACTAAACTGTTCATTTCAACTGTCAGCACAGTAATCATGTGCACTGCTGAAAATCCATGTAAATGAATGTTAAAGAAAATATCACAGATCTATACATGTCACACAGAGCAAAATGTTTGGAGAAATTAGACTCGCCGTACAATGAAAGTATTTCAACACCTATAATCTTGATAAAAGACTGAACATTTTGAAAACTTTGTTTTTAAATCTTATATTTATTAATTTTGAATTCTGTCTACAAATTGACCTCATTTTAACATAATCTATGCAATGAATAAATATTATGTCACCAGTTTTAAATACAAATATTGTGCAGTTACTTTCAGGTGTCCCAAACATTCAGTCTACACCATCTGTCAGAATTCTATACTTACACATAGACAAGGGAGGTAACGAGATGGCACCATCTCTTCCTGATGTTAGTTTTCAAGTCCAATCCAAAGATACGGGTTATAATCTTCAACTACGAAAGTATCTCCTAAGGAAGTGTTCTTAGACAAAAAGCCCGCAAAGTAAATGACATATCCACCCGCCAACCAACCGCTCCACCAACCAAAAGTACCGCTTGATATTATCACGTGATCGCAGCTGGCCAAAGAAGCAATATGGACTGCTGGGTATGCTTCCGGGATTATAATGACGTCATTCACTTTCAGAGTTTTTTTGCACCATGGGAGATCATCACTTGCAACAAGGAAAGTAATATTTCTGCCAGGAAACTTCGATTTCATCCACTCAAATGCTTTTGTAAAGTAAGACTTTTCTGGAACAATGTAGCTAGCTTGGTGATAATGTTTTTGAAGAAAATCCCCACGTCGTAAGTGAACTCTAACAACTATTGAACCTCTGTTTTCAGCATTTACATTCTGAAGAATTTTATCAGTGATGTTGGCTATAGAATCATAGAAAATGAAGTCTTGCCGTATTTCGTCCGAAAGCGCTCGAAAATATTTGTGGGATTTTAAATATCCAGCAATTTTGAAATCCTTGAAGGGTAATTTCATCAGTTTTTTATCAAAAGACAATGCATTTGCTTCACCGATCACTTTCCAGCTGAAAATATAAATACGAAACAATTTACGTGGATTCCAAACGTTTAGTAGAAAAAAAAATACACTAGAATAGAATTTGATACACTAGCTGTGCTTTCTGTTCTTAGTGTTTGTATGTTATGTCCAAAAATGGTATTAGCTACATTACAACATTAGCAAGACTAACTCATTTCTTACATGTATGCTCTAGTATATCAAAGTAGTGCGTCCTGCTTAGTTGTTCAAATGGTAGCACTGGATCTAGATAGACAAGTTATATATCAGTCTGTCACTTTACAGGATTATAAGAAAAGTTGAAGACAACATCAATAATTGGGACAAGAGAAGAGAGGAATACCAAGGCGATGATAGCATCAAGACATTGTTGACAACTTTAATAAGCACCAGGGCAACTTGCTTACAACAGAGAGCTCTTCATGAGGGCTGTTTGTGAGGCAAAGTTCTGCAAGGGACACGGTAATGAATTAATGAATGATAAAGTTATGGTCAGTTCGGAATGACATCAGTGAAGAGATGGCTTGTAGGTAGAGTTAATACATTTGTAACGGACTGCATTTCACACATTAGTAAAGGACTAAATTTCGTACATTAGTAAAGAGATGACTGACGACTACGGTTAACACATTAGTAAAGTGATGAATGGCGACTACAGTTATACATTAGTAAAGAGATGACTGACGACTACAGTTAATATTTTAGTAAAGAGATGAATAGCGACTACAGTTAATATTTTAGTAAAGAGATGAATACCGACTACAGTTAATACTTTCTTAAAGAGATGAGTAGCGGCTGCAGTTAATACTTTAGTAAAGAGATGAATATCGACTACAGTTAATACTTTAGTAAAGAGATGAATAGCGAATACAGTTATACATTAGTAAAGAGATGAATGGCGACTACAGTTAATACATTAGTAAAGAGATGAATTCCGAATACAGTTATATATTAGTGAAGATCTAAATAGCGACTACAGTTATATTTTAGTAAACAGATGAATAGCGACTACTGTTAATACATTAGTAAAGAGATGAATGGCGAAATACATTAGTAAAGAGATGAATGGCGACTACAGTTAATATTTTAGTAAAGAGATGAATGACGACTACACTTAATACTTTAGTAAAGAGATGAATAGCGACTATAGTTAATAATTTAATAAAGAGATAAATGGTAACAACAAGCTACTGCTATTAGTGAATATTTGGCCTTAAACGGAGAGTTCTGCGTCATATACATTAAATAAGGTGACAGTTGATGTAATAAATGATAGTGTGTTCGGTAACGAATGATTGATTAAATTGACCTGATATATATATATATATATATATATATATATATATATATATATATATATATATATATATATAGTTTTTCTGTGACAGCTAAAATTGTGTGCTCTGTTGAGAACCGCCCCACAATTGGTGCCGTGAGCCAAAGCTCTAGAGACCTGAGGTAATCTATCCTTAAACAGTCAGAAAACGTCATTATACACGAAAACTGATTACCTTATCTTAAATATATTCATTGAGTGGTGTAAATAACCAAACAAGACCACACCATCGATTGCAAAAAGAAGAAAGAAAAATGGCGAAAAACAACACACAAGAAATCAAACAAAATAAGACAAGTGAGTAGTGTTATATAGGCATGGCTTCTTACTATCGGAGGTTTGTAGCACAATTGTGTGACATTATCGAAACGTTTATTGAGCTGACACGAATAAATAAGAGGTTCCAATGGACTGGGTCATGACAGAGTGCATTTCAAAGGCTTAAAAAAGAGTAGTGTGGCTTTAGGGTGTTTGCTTTTCCTGGTGTAACAAAACGAATGATTTTGTAAAAAAAAATACAATTGATATGATGGTGAGCGCAGTGGTGGCACAACCCCCTGATGACAGTACACAACTAGAAGTGAAAGCACAACCAAAGTTACGACTTGTTTATTTTCTATCACATTCTCTCAGCAAGTCACAAAGAAACTGGCACATAAATGAGAAAGAGTATTTTGTGATCGTGTTTGCTCTACAAAAACCACATAATTATGTGTACATAATTCTCACCTACAGCAAAGGTATAGTGAACTTGTTAAAATCTGACCACAAGAATAGAAATGTGCAGAGCTGGTCACACCAAATTCTTGCATACGATCCGGATGTCTAACTTCAGATTGATTTCAGATCTGACTACATATTACCTGGAGAATTAAATCTAGCAAGTTTTCTGTCAGAGCATAATCGGGTGCCGAAAAATGTGAGAAAGAAATCATCGAACCATGATCCTAAACCATGCGGAAACATGGTAACAGCAAGTGTGATCGATTCTTCTAATCTCCATTATGATGACATACTGCAGTCACCATCTGATACAGATACATTATAGTCATCCCGGTATGATCAGAAACCCCAGTCATTATCGTTCCACAACCTGGATATACAAATGAACAAGAGAAGGACAGATATATCATGGAGATAAAAATCAAACGTATTGGGTACTCTCCATTGTTTTCTGTTATGTGGGAGACATCCCATACTGGACAGAATCCTACAACCCCAAAGAAATTCGTGAAAGAAAGCGACACAATTGAAAACGTGTCACAGTGACAACATAAGGCGCTCACAAAAGTTACAAAACACATTGAAAGAGATAAAGAAAAGAGACAGTTCATAATAGCACGAAACAAAACAGCAGAAAAAATAAGAATTGGAGACCCAGTTTACTATAAGAATCACAATATTTTATTAGAACATGACAAGAAGTGGAAACCAGGTCATTATATCATCGAAATACTGAGTCCCGTAGCTTTTACAATTAAAAAAAAATCAAATTACAGGGTAAATACACAAGAGTGCATGCTCAAGATATCAGACGTTCAGATCAGGAGTGAACGATACCAAAAGCATCAAACCATAGCAGAAGAAAAGCAGCCACACTGGCAGAAGGCAACGTGAGTCATTCTAGTTTTAGCGAGAATTAAATGGACAGTTCGTAGCAGAAGTAACTCACACAGAGGAGAATGAACCTGTCTCCAAACGAAGGCCAGCGGAATATTCGGAAGACCAAATATTGAGTGAGAGAAGTGTAGAGTTTAGTGATCCACCAAACCTATTCAGTAAAATGAGTGAGATGAAACAGGTTGCCAGGAGACTTCAAGACAAAGTTAAATTCACGATAGAAAACAAAACTTGGACGAAAACAAAGTAAACAAAGGTCATTCAGTTTATCATGGAGGATAATTCCGATACGGAGAATTAGTTCACGTAAGAAAGACACATCACATTTATGAGTGAAAGAATTAGTCCAAGGAAGAATGACACGTCACATTTGTGAGTGAAAGAATTAGTCCAAGAAGAATGACACGTCACATTTATGAAAAAAAATTAATGATATATAGTATGTCTTCCTTGTGTCTTGATCGATGAAGTGCTTCATCTTGGCTAATTAGTATCCTTTTTGCGCAATGAGTTTTGTTAGAGGGTGCACATGAGAGTTCCAAGTCAGATGCTGGTCAATAATAAGGCCTAGTGTTTTGTGCTCGCTAAGGTTTCCTATCTGTGATGTTTCCATACAGAGCCGACGTGTTTCTTCTGTCGCATTTTGTAGTTTCGGCCTTGTTGTTATGAGCACTGATTTTGTTTTATCAGTATTTATAAGCATGCGATTGTTGCTGCTAATTTTAATTGGATATGTAACTCGACCTGAATAATTGATTCTAAGTTAATACAGTCGTAGTCACTTGTGTACACTATGCAGTCATCGGCAAAAAGGTCACAATATGAGTATTTAAGATGAAGTGGATGATCATTGATATAGATAGCAAAGAGCAACGGGCCTAAATTAGAACCTTGCGGAACACCAGTGTCAATTTTAACAGAATTTGATAGAGAATTGTTGAAGAATACTACCTGTTGTCTGTCTGAAAGAAATAATACAGTTGATTTTCTTAGGTGAGGGTACAGTAATTCTTTATTCTTTTTACAGGAATATCATGATCAATCATGTCAAATGCTTTTTTAAAGCCGACAAAGATGGCATCACATAGTCTGTCGTTATTTATATTTACTAACCAATTTTCTGTAATTTTGGTGAGAGCTGTGTGGCAGGAATGAATGGATCTAATGCCTGACTGACTGTCTATGAGTAAATTGTTCTCATATCTATGTCGTAGAGTTATTTTGTGTATTTGTTTTTCAAGTGGTTTTGATAATGACGATAGTATGGACCTTGGTCTATTGTTGTTAAGATTGTTGGATGAGCCAGAGGATACACTTTAGCGGTTTTAAAAGCCTCGAGGAAATAACATTTTGCAATGCACTAGTTGTAAATGTATGTTAGTGTATGTGTAATGACAGGTGCAGCATAACGTAAGATCTTATTACTAATATCGTCATGCCCAGCTGTATTGTTGTTTTTAAACGAAAAGAGATAACTGTGAACTTCACTGACTGTTAGGAATGGAATGTTTAACTGTTTAAGTACATCTGCCGCCAAGAAATGATTATAGCTCATGTAAGTCGCATACTGGAGCTGGTACTGAAGATTAAAGAATATTGATTTGTTCTCTGAAATGAATAAACTAGAAAAAATGTAGGAACAGTTTTATTACTTAACGACTACAAGGTTGTGACGTTTCGTCGTTTATACATTTTATACATTTTGGTACACAGCTTTACTGCAGTGCTTCGTGTATAGTTGTATACTTATACACTAACTATTCTGTGAAATGAGAGCTGATTTGTGCGCTAGTTTATGCATGATTACGGTCTTGAAACCAAATTCTTTCTTTTTATTTGATAGGGTATTTATTGCTCTCCAAACTGATTTACTGTCTGATTTTTCTCTACTAGATTCCTAAAGTAATTTTTTTCATGTCTTATTTAATATTGAACTTTCTTTCTAAATGACCGGTAGGTCCTTAAGTCTTTGATTGTGTGCACCCTGTCGCGTTCTCTCATGGCATGTAATATTTCGGATGTTATCCAAGGTTACTTTGTCTGGTGTTTTACTCTTACCTCTTTCATGGGGACATGCTTGTCTAAGATATACCCCAGTTAATTGCTACACGTGTGTAAGTGAAGATGCCTGCAGATCATTAAGCAATAATTCTAGGTAATTTTTTTTTTAACTTATCAATTTTATACTTGTGTGATTGCGTTTATACCCCTTTCTCGTCCACGTACAGCAGACTGAGTAATAATCACTCAACGAAGTATGAGGGAGGTTAATTCAATAATGTTATCTGGGTGACCTACACATATATGATCTAATAGTGTGGATGATACCTCTGTTACTCTAGTAGGTTTGGGGAACAATTTGGAAAAAATCGTAAGATAAAATAATATTCCTCCAGGTTGGATTTGATTGTGTTAAGTCTATGCTGAGGTCTCGAAGAATGATAATATTATTCAACTTCAAAGTTGAGACTTCATCCGATTCTAAGGAATGTTATAGCTAGAGGTTGGGTGGGGGATACGCTCTCCACTCCAATTAAATGTCTCCAAGGCGCGCGTCTCAAATAGCCTATAACGGTCCAAGTCCAGATTCTGGATTTCTCGTGGCGGAACTGTTTAAACTTACAGGAGAAAGGGCGAAAGGAGAATATCTGGCACCTGAAAACCAGACGTTTCGGGTAGATGAGCAGCTTGGTTGGTAGCTCATCTAAGCGAATTAAAACTCTGATTTAAATCCCGCTGTGGCTTGATTTTTCAGCTGCCATGCATGGAGTCAAACTTCTCCTGGCCAATGAAGAAAAATATGATTAGGGTTGCCATGCGGCGCAGCTGTGAAAAAGATGATGTAAAGGATAAAGTGAACTTTAATCGATATGTCCAGTAATCTCGCGGCGAGAGCTACTCATGCCACGGCACCTCTGCTCTAGAGGGCGGCCATGTCCTATATACACCCATACTGGTGAAATATGCCTAAACCGGCTTAACCCAGGGGTGAAACTACTAGTGGCGAGGATTCGTCCTTCTTAACAAAATCTCCGTTCTGGTCACAACTAGGAAGAGAAGCGGCCGCGACCACAAAATGCTGATGTCGGAGACACTGGACCAGTGCATTCTAGATAGGACACCACCTCTCACCCGACGGGGATACATGCGTATCCTAATCACGCTGAGGTTTTCCGGTGAGAAAGTCCAACACTGGATTGGATGGACAACCATCTCTCAACCGGTGGGGATATACTTATATCCAAGCACGTCGAGGTTTTCCGGTGAGAAAGTCCAACTCTAGATTAAACTGATGCACCTCGCGATAATCTGAACCTCTTTTGGTCCTCTTGTGGATCTTTTGTGATCCTATCAAGGACCACAAGAATAAATTCAGGAGGATCACGGAGCGGTCTTGGTGGTAGAAGCGAACGAAGAAGAAGAAGACGAATAAGAAGAAAAAGAGACCTCATCCATCATGGTAATGAAGTGATCGTACCACAGGGAAGATGGGACTGGGTTACAGTGCAAAAGTCCAATAATAATGGACCCTAGTTTGGCAGTTTAACTTCCACGGACGGATGCTCGGTCCCACTACCTAAAGACCACGAGAATTTATACTACTCTATATCCCGATGGTCTTGAAATAAGGCCCTACAATTTATCCAGATATGTGCCTTAATGGAATGAAAACGAGGATTTTAACTCTGCCTTACTTTTGGTAGAATTGGAACCCCGCTACTTAAAAATCAGAGGCGAATGTCTACATCCGAGAGCACATAACCCTAACAAGGCAGTATTTTGATATAACACTGCCTTACATTATATAAATTAAGAGAATACAGCCTTGTAGGATTAGACCTCGAAAAAACTGTAGATAAAGCACTTTAGTGAGACGTGAGAGATAGAAAAATCACAAGAGAATTACATGGGATTCGAACCTCGGACTCCGGTAGGACGACCAGAACTTTACCCATGATAGAACAGCGTACTAACGATGTGCGCTAACTCGCACCTCCAAAACGAAGGTGTTTGTAAGCATAGTCATTAGTAACTGTTCAGTTAATATTCCAGTAAAGAGATGAATGGCGACTACTGTTAATACATTAGTAAAAGGATGAATGGCAATTGCAGTTAATACATTAGTGAGGTTATGAATGGCGACTACAGTTAAGTATTAATTTTAAAAATATGCCGGCGACTACGGTTAGCACATTAGTAAAGAAGATAAGAAAAATGCTGATGGTCAGAATAACAATAAACTCGAAGATGTAATTAAGAGCAGTCAAGAGAAAAATATTCTATAGGGGCTACTGATAGGAACTGAACATTTATAATGAAAAGATAGGAGATTTTGATTGGGACAAGAAGATAGAAGAGCCATGAAGATAGGTCTAACAAAAAAGATTTTTATAGATTAAAAAAAACTGAATTAAATGTGAGAAAATAATAAAGATAAAGGATGTATGGATATATGTATGTGTATGTTATGCCAAACACCATAAGAAATAATATCTTGGTGGCAAACGACAGGCATTTGTAGAAAACCCTTCCGGAAGCCCCAAGTGCCTTGTACACTTAAGGTTCAGAGAGAGAGATAGAGAGAGAGAGAGAGAGAGAGAAAGAGAGAGAGAGGGAAAGAGAGAGTTATGTAGTTATGAATTTCTACATTGAATATAACCAAAATAGGACCAACTAGTCGTTCCAATTCCATGCAATGTAATTTTATTTAGGTTGACATTTAGTTGTGGAAATGGTAAGTCAGTTTCAAGTTCTATCAATTCATATGGGTGTGGTCGATTAAGTATTTCTTGGAAGTGTTCGCCCCATCTTTGCTTTTTTTTTCTTTTCTTGATCTTACTAGTGTAACAGTTTTGCTAAGAATTGGTCTTTCTTGTGATGCAGTAGTGCCTTTTAGCCTCTTTTGTATGTTGTATAGAATTTTGCTGCCTCTGTTTTGCTGCTTTCTCTGCTTCTTTCGCCATACTGTCCATGTATTCTCTTGTATCCCTTCTAGCCGAACTTTTTACTTCATTGTCTAGTTCTTTGTATGTTGCTATTGAAAAATCTCTTCCAAGATCTGTCTTTACATTCAACATGGCTAATTTGGCTGCTCGTCTTTCATATATGGATTTTCGTGAGTTATATGACATTCCATGCTTTTCTACTTGTTGTTTGCAGTGCAGCACGTGTTTTAGCTGCTGTAATTATGGTTGTGCTGCAAGAATATCATAATGCATCTATATCTGTCTCTTCTAACTCACTGAATGCAGCGAACTGTTTGGTAAGTTCCAAATTAAATTCATTCTTAATATTTTCATCCTGTAGGCATGCATGAAACTCTCTACTGTAGAGAGAGGAACAACACCAACTCCTTCAGTTCATCATAGGAAGTACCCCCCCCCCTCAGACTAGCGTTTCGGCCCTATTAAACTCCTGACCCTCTAAGGGTGTGGGCCCTCTGGGTCATGACTCCAGAGTTGTTGCTTTTTTTTCTTCCTGGGATTGAACCCGTGATCTTCCAGTTTGCACTGCACTTTGAAATTGCGTCTTTAGCGATTTAGCTACGGAGGACGGACTGGTATTGGTTGTGACAAATGAAATTATTTATGTTCTCAATGCTTGTTTCGCATACTCCACAGCCAGCATGAAGCCTTTTCTGTTGTTTCTGAAAGGCTTTTCAATGCCTTTGCTTTTCCCTTTATTCTCAGTTGCTTACATAGGTCGTATGCTGATGTTGATACGAATCCTCTCGCTCCGACTTCTACAGCTATCACTTTGGCCCTGACTCCTGCCCCCTGCCTCAGTTGCTTGAAAAGATCATTGCACTTCTCAGATTTGAATAGATGCTACTTCTCTATTCTTGTTTCGAACGGAACTGTAAGCTCGATCATTATTAGTGTGTTTTTCTATGGAGTATACTACAATGCCAGGTCGCATTCCTGTGTTCTTAATGGCAGTCGGGTATTCTCTTCTTCCTGGTAGGTCTCCTATCACATCCCAGTCATTTCCACCATCTAGCAGTGATGGTAATGAAATGTCCATGATTTCAATATTCGATGTCGTACCAGCACCTATGAAGTATTAAGGTGGGACTTCAATTCTTTTGCTGTTATGTGCTTTATCTTCTGCCCTGTCTACAATGGCTACTAGTTCCTGCAGCACTCTGTTGTGCCGTCAGGTGTAGCGTCCTTGACCTATTGATACTCTGCATGCTGACAGCACATGTTCCAATGTTTGCCTTCCATTGCAGAGAGAGCATTTTGTGTCTTCTGATACACCCCATCTGTATAGGTTGAAGCCTGTAGGCAGGTCAAAAATAGCTCTGATGATGAAGCTGTCTCAAGGGTGCCATATTCCAGATGTCATTCCATGTTAGTGATCTCTGCAAGACTTCCTCGCATGTTGTCCACTGACCTTGCTGTGCCTGTTTGACTGCCTTCTGGACCCGCTTATCATCCTCTGACTTCCTTACTTCGCTGGTGATCATATCTCTTCTTTCCTTACATGAAGCCTTTCACCGCCATTTGATTTCACCATGACCAAACCCCTTCTGTTGGTCTGAGTGTATCCTGTGTTTCTCTGGCTGTGATCACTTCCTCACTTATGTTCCATTTCCGTCCAGTTTTAAATGCTGGCTACACTTCTCGTACTACCGGATCTGTAGATTATTGTAGCATCATTGCACGCCTTGTCTTTCCTACCTTGTATTCTTCGACCACAGATTTGAATGGTAGCTGCAGTTTGCTTTTCTTGCAGTACAGTGCTGCATCAGTTAATCCTGGTGGTACGCCCACCCACTTTCGTATGGATTTATTTATCTTTCTTTCGACTGCCTCTACTGTCCTGGTTCTTACTTCGTAAAGGAATAGTGCCCACATGGCAGCCTCATATACTCTGCCAAGGCTCTTCACTGGCTCTTCCCCTACAGCTTGGATTATTTGATTTGTCACTGTGTACGATCTTTCTATCACTTTCCCTTTCATGAGTGACAGGCTTCTTGACTTCTTTGGCTTGAAGCTCATGCGGCACCATATGATAAGGCTGTCCAAACGCTCTAACATCTTTCGTGCCTGTGCTTCACTGGTTGTTATTACTGTTGTGTCATCCATGAATGCTTTTAGTGGTGGCATCTTACATCAATTTCTGAACCTTGGGCCTTCTGCTGCTCCTTCTGCTGCCCTCAAGATTGCTTGCATGACTAGTATGAACAGTATAGGAGGTATTGTATAACCCACTGCAATTCTTACCTGAGCTCAGTCCATCTTGTAAAATATCCTGTGTTCCAAATCTCACGAGGAACCCGGTGAAGTACATTTTCAGCATCTTCATGATTTATTTTGGCACATGATACATGTCTAGTGCTAGCC
>CM019696.1:255397-270425 GCA_009760885.1 Achatina immaculata
CACTTTTAAGTACCAGTTTTTTTTTCTGTTATCGTCCAACGGGAACAAGGAGGTAATTTAGATGCGTTTGAATTACATCCGTTCCCTTCAAAGAAATCTCCTTGTTCACACAATGTGGTTTAGGAATGGTAAAATAAGACTGAGCTTGAGATTAGTTCACATTCCAATGCCTCTTCGATGTTCTCAGAATATTCTACAGGACGGGTTCTCAGTGTCCTAGCTTCCAGTCTTCCTTTTAAAAATCCAGGCTGCCCCCAACGAATCCTCCCCTATATATTAAATCATAACCCAGAACGTCTTCCACCTTTATAATTCTTCCTCGGTGGTAATTATTGAGACGCGGACGCTGAACCACTTGCCTCCTAGTTGAGAACCACTGTTCTAGAGGCAAGGAACAGGCAGTGTATACCCAAGAAGATATCATAAAAGCATATTTAACGCAAAAAATGATAATATTCAGGTTTCGAACAAGTCACCGCACGTTGTAGGCCCATCTACAAGGTCCGACAATTAAGTAATGAGACTGATTTTATTATGGCAGAGATAACAATGCCATCTATGAACCAAAGCATGGAATCCAAAGAGACGACCTTCATCTGTGATCTGGCAACATTTCATCGCCGCCCGATAAGCAGACGACAAACAAGCTGCCATTTTCTTGACCTAATCAGAGGTACATTGTCACGTAATCAGCATGGAGAAAAAAGTTAACATTAAATTCTGTTTAAAACTCGGAAAAAGTGCCATTGCGACAGTTGAATTGATGAGGCAAGTTTATGGGGATACTTGTTTATCTCGTGCACAGAAATTCAGGAGGCATTCACGATTCAAAATTTATGTGGAAACGATTACAAATGCAACTAGACATGGACACCCAATTTCTGTTCATAATGAAAAGCTCATTGCAAAAGTCGGAGAACGAATACAAGAAGATCGTTATTTGACTGTGAGGATGATGGCGGATGAATTTGGTGTTAATCAAGAGACCATTAGTAAAATTTTAGTAGAAGATTTGGGCAAGAAAAACGTTTCTTGCCGATTTGTACCACTTGCGTTGTCTGATGATCAGAAACATCAGCGTGTTGAGTACGCAAAAGACATCATCAAAACATGTCACAGAAATAAACATTTCTAAAGTTTGATTGTTGCAGAGGATGAAACATGGATTTTCTGCTATGATCCACAACTAAACGCCAAAGTGCTCAGTGGAAGTCATCATCATCACCAAAAGGCAAAAAAATTCGTCTTCAAAAGTCGAAAGTGACGACAATGTAGGTGTGCTTCTACGACAGCAAAGGAGTTATTCACAAAGAATTTTTATTCCAGAGGGACAGACTGTCACTGCCAAAGTTTATTTAAGTATTTTGGAACACCTGTTAAAAAGGATTCTCCAAGTCCGATCAGAGTATTAAAAACCTGGCAGTTTTTTCTTTTCTTCATGATAATGCATCGGCTCACCGGGCGATAGTTGTTACAGGAATTTTTTGCCGAAAACCAAGTGTATGTTCTCAACCATCCACCTTATTCCACATATTTGTTTTCCTGCGACTATTTTCTATTCCCAAAATTAAAGTTACCATTGAAAGGACGCTTCTTTGACGATGCTGATGACATCCAAATGGCCGTAACATCACGTTTAAGGACCATGCAAACAGAAGAAATGCAGAGGTAGTTCCAGTGTTTGTTAGATCGTGCCACTCGCTATATCAATGCACAAGGGGCTTACTTTGAATAAAATACAGGTTATATCTCCAACTGTTATTTATTTTATTTGTTATGTAATTAGTCTCATTACTTAATTGTGATTTATTTGTATGTAAACTGAAGGCAGCACAAATCCCCCAGACTGTATTCACCAAAACAGACTTGAGACCTCAGAACATATGCAAATCTGCACTCGCTACAGAGACCAAAGAGCCAAAACTTGGCCCTAGTAAAAGAGTATGGATGGGAAAATTGGAACACAACCAGGAGAAATCTTGCTGACGATGAGATTCATGGAGGCGACCCATCGTTTTGCTGATATGACTGAGAATATGAAACAGTGCAATATTGCAAGTTTTCACTTTTTTCTGTCAGGGGACCACGCAATACTTCTGTAGTAGACTCCATGGCCATGGGGACTATGGCCATCTGTCAGCCAGGTTAGGCCTGTTACTGGGGGTACCAACAGAGAGGTGTGACAGGGTCCTGGTCACCAATGGTTCACTAACCCAGACGTTGGCATGTCAGCTATAGATCGTTCACTGCCAAATCCGGCAGTGTCTTCTGCCACAGTACTCTATTTTCACACGGATGTTGAGTGGTGGTCGTGGATATGCTTCAGCTGTTCTCAACAACTCAACAGAATCAACTTCTTAACTGCTGACCGTGCCCTTCAGCATTCAGCTGTTCTCAACAACTCAAAAGAATCAACGTCTTCCAACAATTAACGAACTGAAAGATGTACATGATCCATGTCAAGTTTTCCACAGTTTTTATTGATCCATCATTTCTCGATTAATTGAAATATATCTAACAGAGGGCATGGTCATTGGAGGCACAATATTTCCACACAAAGAGATACAAAAAACAACGTGGATATCTCCAGATGACAGAACTAGAAACCAGATAGATCATTTTTGTATTAGAAAGCAATACAGAACATCTCAGATAGATGTAAGGACTTATATGAGTGCAGATGTTAACAGTGATCACAACCTGTGTATAGGGAAAATAAAACTAAAATTGAAAAGCCAACACAAGAAATCAGTACACAGAAAGATAAACAGCCACAGCCTACAAGAAGAGAATACTAACAGTAATTTCAATCAGGAACTGGCCAATCATTCCAAAACACCCAGTGAAGTAGAGGAGATAGGTATAGATGAATTACGGAATTCTTACAGCACAGCCATAATCACAGCAGCAAAAGCAAGCACTGGACTGAAAAAAACCAAATAGAAAAGCATAGACATAAGAAAACACATGGAAGTATATACATTTCTACCCCCTCTCTTTTGAGAGGAGTAACCTTAATATCAGTTATGTCAAAAGTATTTTGCACGGTCATTTTGAATAGACTTAAAGATATAGTGGATACCGCAGTGAGAGGAACAAGCAAAATTTCGAAAAGGGAGAAGTTGTCTTGACCAGATCTTTACTATAAGAATAATACTTGAAGAACATATTGAAAAGCAGAAACCATTAATCCTGAACTTCATAGACTTTAAAAAAGGCATTTGATAGCATACACAGAGATTCATTGTGGAGAATTTTAAGTCTATATGGAATACCATCTAAAATTGTCAACATCATTAAGGACTTATACAATGGGTATGGTTGTGCAGTCAAGACAGAAGAAGGGATGAGTGAATGGTTCCAGGTTGAAACAGGTTTGAAGCAAGAATGTATACTGTCTTCTTTGCTTTTTGGAATTACAATAGACTTCATAATGAAAACATGCTGCACGTGTAACACAGGTATTGACTGAGTACAAGGGATCCAACTAGAAGATCTTGATTTTGCTGATGACATAACTCTTATCAGTAATAATGTGAATTCTATGGAAGAAAAAACTGTTAGCCTGTCTTCACTGGCTAGCAAAATAGGACTTGAAATTAACAAGGATAAAACAAACATAATGAAAATTCCTATTAATCAAAATGGAAAAATACACATAGAAGGGACAGATATTGAAGAAGTCAATCAATTTGCATACCTTGGCAGCTATATAGACCAGAATGGTGACACCAGAAAGGAAGTTATAATTAGAATTGCAAAAGCAGCATCGATATTCAAGAATCTTGAGAACATAAAGCATTCAACGATCTTCAAGAATCTTGAGAACATAAAGCATTCAAAAATTATCAGCACAAAAAACAAGTTAAGACTATTCAATTCATATGTAATATCCACTCTCATTTATGCATGCGAAAGCTGGAAAACAACTAAAGAAATAGAAAAGAAATTAGACTCTTTTGGAAACAAATGTCTAAGGAAAATACTCGGCATCAAATGGAACGAATTCAAGAACAATGCAGAGATAAGACAAATGACTGAACAACAACCAGTTTCATGGGTGATCAGAAAAAGGAGATGGACATATGTTGGTCACGTGATGAGAAGAAACGATTAGAGAATCCCAAAACAAGCTATCAAGCGGAACACAACAGGCCAGAGAAAAAGAGGCAGACCACGTGAAACTCTAAAGAAGACATTGTTAAGAGAGGCCAAGTTAATAGGCATAAAATCCCTTGATGAGGTTGAAAGACTCGCCGAAGACAGGAAAAATTGTAGAAATACCTTGCGAGCCCTATGTGACGTTTGACGGCACGGGAAGGATGTAAGATATAAGATAAGATCATTTCTCGACATTCCTCAAATTTTTACAGAACTATATTTTCCTTCCGTCTACGCCCGGGTCTCCTGACCTTATTTGTCTATCTCTCTGTCTTGTTGATCGTGTCACTTTTCGAGTCCCCCTTCTATCCGCTTATGTCTCTCTGTATTGCTTCGTCCTACCTGTCCCTCTTAGTCTCCAAGCGTCCAACTGTGCCCTCGGCGTCACTATTTTGTTGTAATAATAAAGATAGATAGAAGTGTATGGTGTAGTTTTACAAAGTGACAGAGGGAGTGAGTAAAGTGAGAAAAAACGAATAGAAAGTATGAGAATGTATAAATGAAAAGCGTACAACATCCAATATTTCGGATAGATGTACTTAAATGTTACATGTAATCCTCCTTCCCTAAGTCCACGTTATCAGTTCAGGAGAGTTTTACCTGCACTTCACGCAATGTTATTTATGCTATTATATGCAAACGTTGTGGTATGAAGTACATAGGAGAGACCGGTTTACGCTTAGGAGATCGTTTTCGCCAACATCTTAATGATATTTCTAAGAGGGCCTGGACACCTGTGGCTAAACATTTTTGCCTTAGCAACCACAGGGGAAAACAGGACATTTCTGTTAGTGGGATCCGCTCTTGTTCTGCTGATGTACGATCTCGGAGGGTCCTAGAACAGCGCCTTATTTTCCAGGCTGGCTGTCTCCACCCAGCTGGAATTAACAATGTCTTCAGTTTTCTGTAACTTCTTTAGTTTTACACCCCTCTCTTTTTTACTCTAGTTTCTTTTTCCTAGCTACTTCTGGAGGAGGTCATATTAAGATAAGATCTTCGTTTAGTTATATGCTTTTGTCTCGTTCGTGCATGTAATCCTCGAAAAGGGCTCACGCCGAATATCGGATGTTGTCATTCATTCATTCTTTTGCACGTCCTTTGCGGAACTTTGCCTCCCTAACAGCACTCCTGTAGGCCTCTCGGTTGTAAGCAAGAGGACCTGCTGGTGATGCATCTATTTGCAGATCATCAACGATGTCTTGCAGCCATCTTCGCCTTGGTCTTCCTCTCTTTCTTTTTCCCATTATGTACTCTTCCAAGATGGTTTTCTCTAGATTATCATGACGTTTAATGTGTCTAAAATATTTAAGTTTTCTCTCCTTAATCCTCTTTACTAGCCAGCCTTCTTCAATATTAAGTTCTTGTATTATGGATATACTTGTTCTTTTTTTTCGTTCATGATATTTGAAGAACTCTTCAGTAGCATTTACATTCAAAGGCATTTATGTGTTTCTCAGCTGTTTTGTTAAGTGTCCAGGTCTCACAGGCATATGTTACGATGGGAAAGATGCATGCCCTTAAAAATCTTATTATATCATATGTTGTATGTTTTTCATTTATACATTCTCATACTTTCTATTCGTTTTTTCTCACTTTACTCACTCCCTCTGCCACTTTGTAAAACTACACCATACACCTCTATCTAACTTTATTATTTAAAGCAGTTTTACTGCAGTCGCCATCCGTTTTATTCTGTTGTCGCTATTCTCTCGTCACTATTCTGTTGTCGCTATTCTCTCGTCACTATTCTGTTGTCGCTATTCTCTCGTCACTATTCTGTTGTCGCTATTCTCTCGTCACTATTCTGTTGTCGTTATTCTCTCGTCACTATTCTGTCGTCGCTATTCTCTCGTCACTATTCTGTCGTCGCTATTCTCTCGTCACTATTCTGTCGTCGCTATTCTCTCGTCACTATTCTGTTGTCGCTATTCTCTCGTCACTAGTCTGTCGTCGCTATTCTCTCGTCACTATTCTGTTGTCGCTATTCTCTCGTCACTATTCTGTCGTCGCTATTCTCTCGTCACTATAGTTGTTCCCTTTAATTCTCTGTCTAACCAGGTGGTGCTCAATTCATAATTCCCGCTTGGACGTCTACTTCCTGTGCATCGTTTCGTGTGTGCGCTTCTGTCAATAGATTTCTCCAAACCCCAGCTTGCACTGTCACACGTAGGTCGCATAGCCATCCTTGCCTGAAAGACATATGCTGTCTATGCCTCTTTGGCTGAACGGATTTGAGCTAATCTACAGTATAGTATAATGGTGTGCCATTCTGCCGTGGGCTATTCTCGTTTGCAGGATTATACTTTTGTTGTTGTTGAGAAAATGTAGTATTAATCGTCTGTCTTTCGGATTTTATTTCTTGAGAACTTATATTTCGCTTGTATTTACTTCTAGTTTTGTGGGATTTTTTTTTCTAGAAATTGTAGTATTTATCATCTGTATTTACTTAGGTCTGCACAGTAAGTTGAATTCTTTCCAGACTAAATGTTTTTACGAAGAATTAGAAAAATATTTTGGCCAAACACCATAAGAAATAACATCTTGTTGCAGAAATGCAGATGAAGCCACTGACAACAATTATTGAGGAAAGACGCTGGCGATGGTTGGGACATGTGCTCCGAATGACTGACAACTCACTACCAAAAACAGCACTAAGATGGACACCACAGGGGAACAGAAGTAAGGGCAGACCATAAGAGACATGGAGAAGAGCAACAGAAAGGATGTTGAGCAATAGAGGGCTCACCTGGGCAAGAGCAGAAAAAAAAAGCGAAGGACAGGCATTTGTGGAAAACCCTTGCGGAAGCCCCATGTGCCCTGGGCACTTAAAGTTCAGAGAGAGATTTACTTTTAGTCTTGTGGGGTTTTTTTTTTTAGAACTTGTAGTATTTATCACGGTATTTACTTTTGTTTGTTTGAGAACTTGTAGCATTTATTGTCTGTATTTACTTCTAGTTCTTTGGGTTTTTTTAGAACTTGTAATATTTATCGTCTGTATTTACTTTTAGTCTTGTAGGTTTTTTTAGAATTTGTAATATTTATCATCTGTATTTATTTCTAATCTTGTGGGTTTTTTTAGAACTTGTAGTATTTATCGTCTTTATTTACTTCTAGTTTTATGGTTTTTTAAAAGAACTTGTAGTATTTATTGTTCATATTTACTTCTGGCATTTGTTCTGTTTGGAGAACTTGTAATATTTATCATCTGTATGTACTTCTAGTCTTGTTGGTTTTTTAGAACTTGTAGTATTTATCGTTTGTATTTACTTCTTTTGTTTCAGAACTTGTAGTATTTATCGTCTGTATTTACTGTTACTTTTGCGGGATTTTTTTAGAACTTGTAGTATTTATCGTCTGTGTTTACTTCTAGCTTTGTGGGTTTTTTAAGAACTTGTAGTACTAAATGTCTGTATTTACTTCTAGTTTTGTGGGGGTTCTTTGTAGAACTGTTTGTGTATATCATAATTATTTACTTCTAGCTTTGCGGGTTTTTTTAGAATCTGTAGTACTTATCGTTTGTATTTACTTCTGTTTTTGTGTGTGTGTGTGTTTTGAGAATTTGTTGTATTAGTGTGTATTTACTTCTAGTTTTCTGGGTTTTTTAAAAATGTGTTGTATCTATCGTCTTTATTTACTTCTAGTTTTGCAGTTTTTGTTAGAACTTGTAGTATTTATCTTGTGTATTTACTTCTAGTTTTTTTTTTTTTTTTTTGGGGGGGGGGGGGGGTTTACAACGTGTTGTATATATTGTCTGTATTTACTTCTAGTTTTGTGTGAGTTTTTTTAGAAGTTGTTGTATTTATCGTGTGTATTTACTTCTAGTTGTGTAGGGTTTTTTAAGAACTTGTAATACTTATCCTCTGTATTTACTTCTAGTTTTGTGGGGGTTCTTTTTAGAACGTGGTGTATTTATCGTTTGTATTAACTTCTACTTTTGTGTTGCTTTTTTTAGAAGTTGCAGTATTTGTCGTTTGTATTTACGTCTAGTTGTGGGTTAGCTGTCTTAGAATTTGTAGTATTTATCGTCTTTATTTACTTGTAGCTTTGTGGGTGTTTTTAATAACTTGTAGTATTTATTGTCTGTATTTACTTCCAGTTTTGTGGGGTTTTTTAAGAACTTTTTGTGTTTATCGTCTTTATTTACTTTTAGCTTTGCGGAGGTTTTTTAGAACTTGTAATGTTTATCATTTGTGTTTACTTCTGGGTTTTGTTTGTTTTGAGAACTTGTATCATTTATCGTCTGTATTTACTTTCAGTTTTCTAGTTTTGCAGTGGGTTTTTTAAATGTGTAGTATTTATCGTCTGTATTTATTTCTGTTTTCTTTTTGGTTTGAGAACTTGTAGTATTTATGGTCTGTATTTAGTTCTAGTTGTGCAGGGTTTTCTTAAAACGTGAAGTATTTATCGCATATATTTACTTCTGGTTTTTTAAGAACTTGTAGTATTTATCGTCTTTATTTACTTCTAGTTTTATGTTTGTTTTTCACAACGTGTTGTATGTATCGTTCGTATTTACTTCTAGTTTGGTGAGGGGTTTTTTAGAACTTGTAGTATTTATCGTCTTTATTTACTTCTAGTTTTATGTTTGTTTTTTAGAACTTGTAGTATTTATCATCTTTATTTACTTCTAGTTTCGTGGGGAGGGGGGGGGGGGGGGTTAGAACTTTTAGTATTTATCGTCTTTATTTACTTCTAGTTTTATGTTTGTTTTTCACAACGTGTTGTATTTATCGCCTGTATTTACTTCTAAATTTGTGGGTTTTTTAGAACTTGTAGTATTTATCGTCTGTATTTACTCCTTTATACTGTCTCCTTTACTTTTTGGAATTTCAATATACTTCATAATGAAAAAATGCTGCACAGGCAACACAGGTATTGACTGGGAACGTGTGACCCACCTAGGAGATTTTGATTTTGCTGATGACATAACTCTTATCAATAACAATGTGAATTCTATGCAAGAAAAAACATGTATCCTGTCTTCACTGGCTAGCAAAATAGGACTTGAAATTAACAAGGACAAAACAAAAATAATGAAAATTCCCATTAATCAAAATGGAAAAAATACACGTAGAATAGGAAAAATTGGTGAACTACCTTGGGAGTCCTATGTGACGTTTAACGGAACGGGAAGGATATAAGATATAAGATTTACTTCTGTTTTTCTTTTGAGAACTTGTAGTATTTATCGTCTTTATTTACTTCTAGTTTTGTGGGTTTTTTCAGAACTTATAGTATTTATCGTCTGTATTTACTTCTAGTTTTGTGGAGTTTTTTCAGAACTTATAGTATTTATCGTCTGTATTTACTTCTAGTTTTGTGGGGTTTTTTCAGAACTTATAGTATTTATCGTCTGTATTTACTTCTAGTTTTGTGGGGTTTTTTCAGAACTTATAGTATTTATCGTCTGTATTTACTTCTAGTTTTGCGGGGGGTTTTTTTTTTAACTTGTAGTATTTATCGTCTGTATTTACTTCTGGTGGTTTTTTTAGAACGTGTAGTATTTATCGAACTGAAATATGTATCAATGAGGAAAAACTGGAAGAAGTGGAGAGTTTTGAATATCTTGGATCGCTACTAACTAATAATGGAGATACAATGAGGGAAATAAAAGGAGGATATCTATCGCTCTTCAGAAAGTAAAACAAATAAAGAATCTGTGGAGAGGAGCAGACAGAACCACAAAAATAAGATTTTTAAGGGCATGCATCTTTCCCATTGCAACATATGCCTGTGAGACCTGGACACTTAACAAAACAGCTGAGAAACACATAAATGCCTTTGAATGTAAATGCTACAGAAGAGTTCTCCAAATATCGTGGACACAAAAAAAGAACAAATATATCTATACTACAAGAGCTTAATATTGAAGAAGGCTGGCTAGTGAAGAGGATTAAAGAGAGAAAACTGAAATATTTTAGACACATTAAACGTCATGATAATTTAGAGAAGACCGTATTGGAGGGATACATAATGGGAAAAAGAAAAAGAGGAAGACCAAGACGAAGATGGCTGCAAGACATCGTTGACGATCTGGAAATGGATGCAACAGCAGCAGGCCATCTTGCTCACAACCGAGAGGCCTACAGGAGTGCTGTTTGGGAGCCAAAGTTCCGCAAGGGACATGCAAATGAATGAATGAGTATTTATCGTCTTTATTTATGTCTATTTTTGTGGGGGTTTTTTAAAAGAACTTTTAGTATTTATCGTCCGTATTTACTTCTAGTTTTGTCGGGGTTTTTAACGTGTTGTCTTTATTGTCTGTGTTTACTTTTAGTTTTGTGGGCTTATTTTAGATCTTGTAGTATTTATCGTTTGTATTTACTTCTAGTTTTGTCAGGTTTTTTAGAAGTTGTAGTATTTGCTGTCTGTATTTACTTCAGTTTTGTTTTTGAGAACCTGTACTATTTGTGGGTTGTTTTTAACTTTCGAGTGTTGTTTCTTGAGAATATTTTCATCTGTCTTTACTTCTGAGTGTTGTTTCTTGAGAATATTTATCATCTGTCTTTACTTCTGAGTGTTGTTTCTTGCACTTTTCTTTGCATATCAAAACAGTGAAACGAAAGAACAGAATAAACAGAATATGAAAGCTCGTCTGTAATGAACTACTGGAACTTGTTTATCGTTCCTGATGTGAAAATGCCATTACAGATTATATAGACACAATACAGCTGGACATACGACCACGTGACCTACAATCTTACTGACACAAGTACAATTAATTAGGAAACTGGAATATATTTGTGCACAAAACAGAAACAAATAACACAGCATATCAGTCAAAGGGAGGCCAGCACAGCCAAAAAGACAGAGACTATGGTTATATCTAAGAAACAGAATCCACCAACATGCAGTATAAAATTATATGGAACTATTCTAAAGCAGGTGCAGAAATTCAAATACCTTGGAGCAGTAATAACTTCAGATGGGAAATGCGGAACAGAAATTAGGAACAGAATAGGCCAAGCAAATACTGCATTTCAGAGAATGAGAAACATATTAGCCAACACATCTTTATCAGTGATTGTTAGAAAAGGAGTCCTAAAATGCTATATTGAACCTATCTTGTTATATGGAAGTGAATCACGCCAAATGCACAAGAGATAACATACAGACTATTGTTCAACATAACACCGACCACACAAGGGGTCGCCCGCAGATCCAACAGACTGATCAGATGTAGACTGTGTAGAACATACACACAAGAAACAGAAGAACACATCTTCTTTGAGCGCAGAACTGTTTCTTTAGCCTTAAAACTGTTGACTCAAGAGATAGCAACAAGAACAGCAGAGAAAGTAGACACGTATAGAGCAATCATGTTGAACACCATTTCTCGAACAGAAACAAACAGCCATATACAGTCTATCATCCTCCTTGCAGAGTTTAGATATCTTGTTTGGTCATGCAGGAATAAGGC
This sequence comes from Achatina immaculata, assembly GCA_009760885.1. Lineage (NCBI taxonomy): Eukaryota > Metazoa > Mollusca > Gastropoda > Stylommatophora > Achatinidae > Lissachatina > Lissachatina immaculata. The sequence goes on from CM019696.1 coordinate 266,979, forward strand.
CATGTTTGAAAACAGATTTTTTACAAAAGAACTTTTTCTGTACATCTTTCAAAAAAAATTGTTACGGCTTTCAACTAGTTTCTAGTTTTTGGCAACACCCCCCCCCCCCACCCCGTAGTGGTGGTTAAATGTCAACGTCAGATGTACATGTCATACGATTACCATCATCTCATGTTTTCGTTCAAGCCCACCATTTCATTATTTCAGTTCACGGGCGGTCATCCTCAACTCATGTCTTTTCACACTTTTCATGTTTTTCGTTAACTGTTTACCTGACCATAACCTTCCATTGAGCTCCGGCTGCGTTGACCCGAATACGGGTGACTCGAGCACATAAATTATTTTCCATGTACATCCCATGAGTGAAGGAGAAGGGCTTGGCCAAATACAAATCTTGTACATCACCAGAGAGAAAGATAACGCAGAGAGAGAGAGAGTGAGAGAGGGAGAAAAGGGAAAAATCTCTAGAAACTAGAACATGTAAAACTCCCTTTAATCAAATTCTGTTTAAAAAAAAGGTTCTGGGAAAGTCTAAAAAAAAATTCAAAAAAAAAAGAAGTGTCACATGATGACAGCAACAATGATCACTCGCAAGAATTTTCCAAGTTGCACAGTGCAAGGTCTTGAATCACTGAGTCTGAATGACACACACAAAAAAAAAAAAATGGAAGTGAATCATGGACAATAGGCAGGTGTGCATAAAATCATTGGAAGCAGCAGGAGTGTGGTTTATTAGAAGAATGTTGCGAATCCCCTGTACAGCAAAAATAACTAACGAAGAATGTATGAGAAGAGCTGGAGAGACAAAAAAATCTTGTAAACAAAATAAGAGAGAGACAATGTACTTTCATAGGACACGCAATGAGAAGAGGGGGCATTGAAAATATTATAACAACAGGAAAAATAGAAGGAAGAAGATCCAGAGGAAGACCAAGAGAAATGATACTGGACAGTCTGACGGGATGGTGTGAGAGGAGATCACCAACTGAACTGATGGACTGCATAAAGGATCGTGTACTCTGGAGAAGCATAATAGCCAACGCCAGTCGGCACGGCACCTGATGATGATGATGATGATGAGTGGAATATAATGGCGAAAGGTGGGTCCTTAGATCCAAACCAGTTTGACCAAGTCTACCCGGTTGCAGCAACGATTGCTTGGCTCCTACAACTTGTCAGGGACAGTGGCCAGACACGATAATGGCGACATTAGTCTGCAGTCTGGTGAGATCAAATACAGACATTAACGAAATGAACTATAGTCATCAATGGCATGCATATATTTTACCTAATACATACAATAGACATACAATATTTGAGATTATTTAGCAGTGTACAGGGTATACGAGAGATTATTTAGCAGTAGCAGTATGCAGGGATATACGAGAGATTATTTAGCAGTGTTGTTCAGGGTATACGAGAGATTATTTAGCAGTGTACAGGGTATACGAGAGATTATTTAGCAGTGTACAGGGTATACGAGAGATTATTTAGCAGTAGCAGTATGCAGGGATATACGAGAGATTATTAGCAGTAGCAGTATGCAGGGATATACGAGAGATTATTTAGCAGTGTTGTTCAGGGTATACGAGAGATTATTTAGCAGTGTACAGGGTATGTGAGAGATTACTTAGCAGTGTACAAGGTATATGAGAGATTATTTAGCAGTGCACAAGGTATATGAGAGATTATTTAGCAGTGTACAAGGTATATGAGAGATTATTTAGCAGTGTACAGGGTATATGAGAGATTATTTAGCAGTGTACAAGGTATATGAGAGATTATTTAGCAGTGTACAGGGTATATGAGAGGAAAGACGCTGGCAATGGTTGGGACATGTGCTCCGAATGACTGACAACTCACTACCAAAAATAGCACTAAGATGGACACCACAGGGGAACAGAAGTAAGGGTAGACCAAAAGAGACACGGAGAAGAACAACAGAAAGGATGTTGAGCAATAGAGGGCTCACCTGAGCAAGAGCAGAAAAAAAGGCGAAAGACAGGCATTTGTGGAAAACCCTTGCGGAAGCCCCATGTGCCCTGGGCACTTAAGGTTCAGAGAGAGAGAGGGTATATGAGAGATTATTTAGCAGTGTACAAGGTATATGAGAGATTACTTAGCAGTGTACAGGGTATACGAAAGATTATTAACACTGTACAGGACATACGAGTCAGCAAACTTCCAACAAACATTCAAGCCGGTCACTGGCGTTGATTACATTGGCTAGGCTCGTAACACTGGTCGGACGGAATGGACGAGATCAAGATAAAATCAGAACTAAAACGGACTAAACGACAAACATGAATTATATAACAGTTAACCGCTTTCGTTTTCCGGCCGGGGTTCCACAGATACGCCGGATGAATGCCATCTCATGTAGAAAACAGAAAGCCAGACAATTAGGACAGATAGCAAAGTGATATACGCGGTTATCTCTGAACAACATCGACGACTACACCGCGGTGCCAAGGCTCCGTGATGTCTGGAAAGACGAGGAAAATATGAAATAACTGGATATTTTGCGTTTATATTGCAATCATCATCGTTATTGTTATCGCCGTCGCGGTCGTCGTCGCTATATCAGTGGTGTCAGATGAATGGAGATTCGGAACTCGTTTTCTGAAAGCCAGTTAAAAGTGGCGGAAGGATATCGACACTGACGATATCTGAAAGTGTCTGGTTATTTGGTGTTTTTTTTTTTCTGGTTTATTGTTCCCATTCTCCCTTTTTTTTTTTTTTTTAGAAACGTTGCCACAGTTGTCATCTCCCGCTGTGTAGTGTTTAAACTCTTTTATTTTAAGTTTCCTTCGGGAGGTTTTCTTGTCATAATCGCTGCTAAGTCTTCAACTTTAAATTACGTAAATTTCCTCACAATCCAACCTTATTTTTGGTGTGTAACATATTTTGTCTAAGACAGATTTCACGTTATCATACCATTTTCGTCTATACCCCCTTAACAGCATTCTTATCTCACATTCACATTCGTTTATTACATTTATATCTCTTTTATTTCTTGCGTAAACAGCTGTGAACCCTTTTCGGTAATCACTGCATCATTTATTCAAGGCGGGCTTAGAAAATCATTAGATGCTTAAATATGTCTAGCTCCCGATGGATCTCTTCAGTTACTGTTAATCTTCGGGCTGTAAGCTCTAAAAAGCGTTTATACTGTCTAAGTCTTTGGTGTTGCCAGCGTTTTTCAACTTGTTTTCTTCTGTGTACCACAACGTTTATACTGTACTCTCACACGCCATCAAACATATAAAGACATTTAGAATTTCCCATTTGGGCTAATATATCAGTAATACACACTGAGTTTGGAAGTCGGTTTATCATTCAGGCATGAATGTTCCAGTTCATATCTACTGAGTCTGTATATCCTTCAGTGTATAGCGACTGATAACACCAGATTTATGTCCATGTTTTTGATAAGCTTTTCTTACG
>CM019696.1:270525-285570 GCA_009760885.1 Achatina immaculata
AGAAAATTGTGACTTTACATGTAAGGAAGAAAACTTTAGAATACAGAAATATTCTTTTGAGAAACCACAACTTTGCACCGCCCCTGACCTTCAAGCTGGTCAACCTTGACACACTTCCAATACAACACAATATGCTCACTGCCCCATTTTAGAACTCAGGTTTTGAAACTGTGCAAACGTTTTAACTTGTACTTGTACGAACTCCCTGTAACTGCGAGCTGTTGTTCTTCGCAGCCGATGCTGTAGTGATGTTGAGGCACAGCATGGTATCAGCGTGGGAGCGGGTTACGGCGGCTACTTTTTCAGTCCCGGAGTACAGCTAAAAAGCAGGGGGTGTGCAGTGCTTCTTTAGCAGACTCCACCACCATGGGGACTACGGGGATCCCTGCCCCGTTAGCCAGGCTATGCTTGTTACTGGGGGAACCACGGAGAGGTGGGACAAGGTCTTGTTCAGCTATGGGTGGCTAACCCTACATATCAGTTATGGGTCGCTGATTACCTTATTAGGTGTCTTCACCCTCTGTAAATGTTTTAAAATCACCACACTTCTCTCTCTCTCTCTCAGCCTTAAGTGCCAAAGGCACATGGCGCTTTCCACAAACGCCTGTCCTCTGTTCTTGCCCAGGTGAGAAAATACCATCTCCGTTGTTCTTCTCCGTGTCTACCCTTTGGTCTACCCTTACTCCTATGGTGTCCATCTCAGTGCTATTTTTTTGTTGTTGTTGTTGTGAGTCGTCAGCCATCCGGAGCACGTGTCCCAACTTCATATGGTCACTATTATTTATTATTGTGCCACTTGGTCAGTCGTATTAAATATTTTTCCTCTTAGACCTCCCACCTTTTTTTTAACCATGATTTTTCGGTGATCGTCTAATACTCCAATGTTTTCTCACGAAATGTCCAAAGAAAATGGCCTTTTTCGTAAGGTTCAGTTTTATCCTTCGAAAACGTGTACTTTTCTGGGCATCCCTAGGCAGTCTCCTTCACCATAACACGTCTTTACTGCATATATATATATATATATATATATATTCTCAATTTTTTTGCATCATGTACCCTTTTCACAGAATGTCATTTCTCTTCACGCCCCACTCACCATTCCCCCAACGACTGTCTCAAAAAATATTCATATAAAATTCCAACAACAGTTGGAGTCTGTTAATCTGCTCTTTGTCGCAGACTCATAAGATTGTCGAGCAAATTTTACAGGAACTGACGTTTTCGCTTAGGGTTAGTGGAGGCTTCATTTGTCTATTTTTTCTTGGTTTACTTACTTGTTTGTTTTATAATTGGTTTGGATGATGAGGAAAGTTAGACAACTTGGTAATCACTGGACATATCATGAGAAGACAGAAGTTAGACAACATGGTAATCACTGGACAAGTCATGAGAAGACAGGAGTTAGAGAATTTAGTCTACATCAAAAGTCTCAGGAGAAAAAGAAGTAGAGAAAGACCAATGGAAAAAAAAAAAAATCTCAAACTGCTGACTCACACAAAAGGTACCACAAAAGGGAGCACTTCAGCTGACTGCCAACACCAAGGACAACACACTGAAACATGACATAAAATGATACAAAAGTCAAATATTTTTCTATTACAAAGGCTATTTCTTCATGATTTCCTTCAAGTTTCTGAACAATGAAATCATCATTAAACCTGGACACTCCCAGAATCCAAATAATATAGGTTTCAAATTTCTCCATTCCTCCAGGTTTGGACTCTGTACTTTTTACTCTCACCTCATTTTTGTTTTTGAGCAGTGTGGAATTTCATAGTCTGGTGCCAAAGATTCCTAAAGTATAAACATAAATGTTTATAGCAATATCTTAATGTCTGCAGTATCTAGCCACATCTACCTGCCGCAGTCATTAAGATAACACTACGATACCAGAATCGATACTGGGTTAGTGCACAGTTATTTTCCAAATGCACTGTAGAAAGAGTGAGGAAAGCTGGCAGAAACAAGAATGGCAGAAAGCAAGATGAACACATACAAATGAACAACATTTAACAAACCAATATTTCGGCAAAAGCCTTTTACAAGGATCACATACAAAAACAATACAACATATAAAAACATGAAAATTAGATGAAAAATTTACACGTGGCACTGTTTAACAAATAAATAAGATTTTTAAGGGCATGCATCTTTCCCATCGCAACATATGCCTGTGAGACCTGGACACTTAACAAAACAGCTGAGAAACACATAAATGCCTTTGAATGTAAATGCTACAGAAGAGTTCTCCAAATATCGTGGACACAAAAAAGAACAAATATATCTATACTACAAGAGCTTAATATTGAAGAAGGCTGGCTAGTAAAGAGGATTAAAGAGAGAAAACTTTAATATTTTGGACACATTACACGTCATGATAATTTAGAGAAGACCATATTGGAAGGATACATAATGGGAAAAAGAAAGAGAGGAAGACCAAAACGAAGATGGCTGCAAGACATCATTGACGATCTGCAAATGGATGCCGCAGCAGCAGGCATCTTGCTCACAACCGAGAGGCCTACAGGAGTGCTGTTTGGGAGGCAAAGTTCTGCAGGGGACATGCAAATGAATGAATGAATTGTTTAATACATTAACACATTTAATTTAATTAATACATATAATCCATTCGGAAGCTATCATCCAGGAAGAGACGTGTTGTAAAAATCTAACTAGGAAAAGTAATTTCTGATCAGGAATGTCGGGATGTGGTAGAATATTATATACTGGTAGAAAAATGAGCAGACATTTCTCCTTGACCAAGATCAGCAGTTCTTTTTTGAGAGTGACCCTAAACCAGTAACGGTAACTGACTGACAACTGACTCACGTAAATATTATTTCAACACTTACAATGAACTGAAGAAAAAGATGTGAAGAATTATAATAACTTGTAGTGTATTCACACAATTAAATGTTTTTCATAACATTTGTTACAAACACAAAGAGAAAAATACATTGATTCTGTTTTCAAATATAAATTTCTATTAAACAATTGTTACATTTATCACAAAAAAATGTGATATAGTCTCAAATGCTGATTATTAATAAGTATGATCCATAGACATTTCATTAGCGATAATGCGTGTTACCCTGATTTTTGCGATGCGCCTTTTGGCTGGGTAACTCCGACTTCAGCACCTTTCCTTGCTAGGGCAGACTGTGGTCTTGCTCGGACTGCCATGAAGACAGTGTGGCTGGCCTGGCCAAAACTTTGTTTTCCAGCCTCTGGTGGCTGTACTTAAACCCCTTCTCCATGTCAGATGGTTTGAGACAGTTCCACAAAGACACTCTGACTCTGAGATGAGGAATCTGATGAGTGCTTCAACGATATCCATTCCCCGCCACCTATAGTCTACTGGCTCTGTTTTGTTCACATCATTCTGATAGCCATTGTTGTAAAGACCCATAGGCTTGTCACGTCCTGGATTCATTGGTTTCACACCGACTTCCCTCATCCCGCCAGAGATCTCCATGTCCCATCCGTCCACCAACTGACATTACATTTTGCAAAAATAACAATTACAATTAGTGTTGATTGCTACAAGTTCTGGGCTACAGAGGTAGGTCAGAGTTTTTAAGCAAACAGATCTATGTTCCCTGTCTCACAAACACTGTGTTAAGATAAGTGTGTCTTAACACAGTGTTCCCAGGGGGAGTATGATCCAAAAAAGCAATGATTAACATTTATGATCCAAATTATAATAATATAAAGGTAAAGGTAATCTGTCATGCCATAGAGGCACATAGGGATATGGTGTTAGTGCCCATATTTTCCTTGACCTGTCAGCACACTATAGGGGGATATTGTCAGTATCACGCCCGGCTGCCTTTCCTTTCCCATCTCCGGAAGAAGTCGGTACCCATTTCTACAGCTGGGTGACTGGGGTGCCTCTGGCCGCATTCAACTTATGAACTTCGCCATGAGAGGCCAGTGCACTAAACACTTCGCGCCGCTCAGACCCCACATATATTCTTGATAAATTCATGCAAAAATTATAAGTTATGGCTATGAGTTATGTGTAAAGAATGTAACATGAATCAAGGTGGTTATATTTGTGTATAAATAATTCATACAATAATCATATGTTTAGTCACCCATAAAAAAAACAACACAAAATATACACAAAATGTCCTATGTATCTGTCAATTTATCAAAGCTTTCATCCAGGCTGATATTAACATTATGATGTGATAGCTGTTTAAATTGTTGTAAATGCTAAAAATAGTATCACATCATTTATTGTTAAAACACGACAGTCATAATGAATGATAACAAATAGTGTTTGTGTGTCACATGTGTTATCTGGCAGTCTACTCACTTCTTAACTTTCACCAACAGTGAACTTTAACCTACACAATGCTGTTTTTATGTCCCCTTTAGAGTTTCACGTAGTCGACCTCTTTTTTTTTTTTTTCTGTTGTGTTCCACTTGATAGCTTGTTTTGGGATTCCCTGATGTTTCTTCTCATCATGTGACCAACATATGTCCATTTCTTTTTCTGATCACCCATGAGACGGGTTCTTGTTTGCTTATCCGTCTTATCTCTGCGTTGTTCTTGAATTCGTTCCACTGTATACCGACTATTTTCCTTAAGCATTTCTCTTCAAAAGAGTCTAATTTCTTGTCTATTTTTTTAGCTGTTTTTCAGCTTTAACATGCATAAATGAGGGTGGATATTACATTTGAATTGAATAATCTTAACCTGGTTTTTGTGAATATAAATTTTTGAATGGCATATGTTCTCATGATAATTTAGAGAAGACCGTATTGGAAGGATACATAATGGGAAAAGAAAAAGAGGAAGACCGAAACGAAGATTGCTGCAAGACATCATTGACGATCTGGAAATGGATGCAGCAGCAGCAGGCCATCTTGCTCACAACCGAGAGGCCTACAGGAGTGCTGTTTGGGAGGCAAAGTTCCGCAAGGGACATGCAAAGGAATGAATGAATGAATGTTCTCAAGAATCTTGAAGGTCAATGATGCTTTTGCAATTCGAATTTTAACTTCCTTTCTGGTGTCACCATCCTGGTCTATGTAGCTGCCGAGATATGCAAATCGGTTTACTTCTTCAGCAGCTGTTCCCTCTATGCATATTTGATAATATTTTTATGATATCTGATACAGAGCTGTATTTCTGCACTGCCTGTTGAAAGTGCTTATATCCTGCGGTGTCTCTGCTGTTCGATTGAGTGTGGTGCGAATAGAAACACAAATGTGTCAAATAAGCAACAGTGTTGTCACTGCTTTCAAGAAAGAGGTTGGTTCTGTGTGTCAAGTTACTAAGTTTAGAGCTATGGCACCACTGTGAGCTGTGAACTTCGTATGGACAGTGTTGATGGTTCTTACTTATGTCTATTTGGCAAATGGTAAACTGCGATGGACTTTGTGTATCCTGATTTGGCTTGGCGCCTTAGCTATGAAGTTCACACCATGAGCAACGCTGACTATTTTCACATTTGAACTGTTGTAGTTCCTGAAATGGTGCTCTCACTGGGTGGCTCATCATCAAGGACTGATGTGAAGGACCATCGATGAACATTTTGTGTGATATTCACTGGCACAGGCAGTGCAGCAATTATGAATTCTGAATATAAACACACAAACATGAATATAAAGAAGAATAATTCCTAACTGTCTTCACAGAACTTTGAAATCTAATCTCTGGTAAGGATAAATACTTAAATCCCATCTTTGATTATGGCAGCAAGTCGGATGACACCACCACTGTAGCCACCATGACGGATAGCCAATGAGACTGCTGTTTGCTGTGATAAGAAGAAAAAAACATTACCTATTTAGTTATTATCATCATCATCATCATCATCATTACTGAACTCCAGACAAATCTCTGATCTCCTTTCAGCATTCAGCAACTGATGACACCAGTTTTATGCTGACTCACAGTTCTCTTTGTAAAACAAGACAAACAAATACAACAAAGTCTAGTGTGATCAAAATTCAGGCCACGGACGCCAATACTTTGGAAAAGTTTCATATCTTTGTGGTAGCTATGTCATTTCAATGCAAAAGAATTTGTATTTTAAAGAAAATGTGGGTAACCTTTAATGAATAAACACTACATCATCATCATCAGGTGCCGTGCCGACTGGCGTTGGCTATTATGCTTCTCCAGAGTACCCGATCCTTCATGCAGGCCATCAGTTCAGTTGGTGATCTCCTCTCACACCATCCCGTCAGACTGTCCAGTATCATTTCTCTTGGTCTTCCTCTTGATCTTCTTCCTTCTATTTTTCCTGTTGTTATAATATTTTCAATGCCCCCTCTTCTCATTGCATGTCCTATGAAAGTACATTGTCTCTCTCTTATCTTTCTGACAAGGTTTTTTGTCTCTCCAGCTCTTCTCATACATTCTTCATTAGTTATTTTTGCTGTCCAGGGGATTCGCAACATTCTTCTAATACCACATTTGCTGCTTCCAATGATTTTTGTGCAGACTTGCCTATTGTCCATGATTCACTTCCATAGAACAAGATAGGTTCAATATAGCATTTTAGGACTCGTTTTCTAACATTCATTGATAAGGATGTGTTAACTAATATGTTTCTCCTTCTCTGAAACACTACACTATGCTAAAAAAAATACACAGTACAGACTTGGTGAATTTTCAAACTGACAATAATGTAATTATATTTTTAAATGTGAAAAATGTTCCTTCATCCATGCAGGATTTGCCGAAACATCAGATGTTAAACATTCCACAGTGGAAAAAAAACAAAAACATTGAGATTTTGTCATGGACTCCTGGTCCGTATACCACCAATTGGGAAACACTGTCCTAGGCTAATGAAGTCACATAATGATGAAGGAAGTACTTCTATGTTAGCCAGGCATCTCTTATGCCACTGTAGTCACATAACGATGAAGCAAGTACTTCTATGTTGGTCAAGCATCTTCTAGGTTACTGTAGTCACATAATGATGAAGCAAGTACCTCTATGTTAGTCAGGCATCTCCTAGGCTATTACATCTATTTCATACATACTGTAACTGGTCCTTGACATAAGCTGTAAAAAAAGTAAAGTAATCCTGTTGTGCCATGGAGACATGATGTTAGTGCCCATATTTTTCTTGACCTGTCAGGGTGATGTGGTCAGCATAACACCCTTCTTCCCTGCCTCTAGATCAAGCCAGGTACACATTTCTACAGCCTGGGTGACTGGTGTGCCTCCAGCCATATTTAAACCATCAACTTTCAACTTGAAAAACTACCATATACTGTATCTTTAATGTATGTCAGCTGTACTTCTGTCTATGCTAGTTGCTCCCTAAATGCACATTAGCTGACCATCGGTGTATGTTAGTAGGCCATAAAAATAATCTATTCTGGGATGTGTTGCATCTTCATTTTGACAAAAATGATCATTTGCAAATAAATCATTCAGAATGACCAAATTCAATATCACAAATACACTTTTAAAAACTATGACACTGATAAATATATCTTGAACTGATAATCTGTTGAATGTGCCTCACATATTTTATAGCACTCAAGCTAGCAACAAATCCTAGGCTTGGCTCCTTCATCAGACTAGACCTGTAAGCTGTGTACAAATGCTGATTGAGAAGCAGTAGTAGAAGTATAATAGGCCAAGCAAAGACTGCATTTCAGTGAATGAGAAACATATTAGCTAACACATCTTTATCAATGAATGTCAGAAAACGAGTCCTAAAATGCTATATTGAACCTATCTTGTTATATGGAAGTGAATCATGGACAATATGCAAGTCTGCACAAAAATCACTGGAAGCAGCAGAAATGTGGTTTATTAGAAGAATGTTGTGAATCCCCTGGACAGCAAAAATAACTAATGAAGAATGTATGAGAAGAGCTGGAGACACAAAAAAACCTTGTCAAAAAGATAAGAGAGAGACAATGTATTTTCACAGGACATGCAATGAGAAGAGGGGGCATTGAAAATATTATAACAACAGGAAAAATAGAAAGAAGAAGATCAAGAGAAAGACCAAGAGAAATGACACTGCACAGTCTGATGGGATGGTGTGAGAGGAGATCACCAACTGAACTGATGGCCTGCATGAAGGATCGGGTACTCTGGAGAAGGATAATAGCCAATGCCAGTCGGCACAGCACATGATGATGATGATGATTAGAAGTAGTAGTAGTAGAAGTAGTAGCAGTAACAGTAGTAGTAGTACTAGTTAGTAGTAGCATTAGTTAGTAGTAGTTAGTAGTAGTAGTAGTAGTTAGTAGTAGTAGTAATATTAGTTAGTAGTAATAGTAGTAGTTGTTAGTAGTAGTAGTAGTAGCAGTAGTTAGTAGTAGTAGTAGTAGTAGTAGTAGTAGTAGTAGTTAGTAGTTGTAGTAGTAGTAGTTAGTAGTAGGAGTAGTAGTATTAGTTAGTAGTAGTAGTAGTAGTAGTAGTAGTAGTAGTAATATTAGTTAGTAGTAGTAGTACTAGTTAGAAGTAGTAGTAGTAGTAGTAGTTAGTAGTAGTATTAGTAGTTGTAGTAGTAGTAGTAGTAGTAGTAGGAGTAGTAGTATTAGTTAGTAGTAGTAGTAGTAGTAGTAGTAGTAGTAATATTAGTTAGTAGTAGTAGTATTAGTTAGAAGTAGTAGTAGTAGTAGTAGTATTAGTAGTATTAGTTAGTTGTAGTAGTAGTAGTAGTATTAGTAGTATTAGTAGGTGTAGTAGTATTATTTAGTAGTAGTAGCAGTAGTATTAGTTAGTAGTAGTACTTAGTAGTAGTAGTAGTAGTACATGAATCTAATGAACAGAAAAGTGACATATCAAAACCACTAACAACCTTGACCTACCTGCCCACCACATCTGCTATCCAAGCCTGCATCAATCAATACTACTGATACCACATCTCAACAGCAGTGACACAGATCTCTGAGGCCACTGTGGTCTGCCTTGCCCAGCTGCTCTCTTACCATCTCCAATCTAAAAAATGGTAATAAAGGGAGGTAATAAATAATGAAGATGCTGTCCCATTTGGTAGTCAGTGACTAATAGCTGACATGCTAACATCAGGACTGGCAAACCATAGCTGACAAACTAACATCAAGACTGGTGAACCATAGCTGAAATACTAAAATCAAGACTGGTGAACAATAGCTGACATATTAACATCAAGACTGGTGAACCATAGCTGAAATACTAACATCAAGACTTGTGAACCATAGCTGAAATACTAACATCAAGACTGGTGACTCATAGCTGACATACTAACATCAAGATTGGTGAACCATAGCTGATATACTAACATCAAGCCTGGTAACTCATAGCTGACATACTAACATCAAGAATAGTGAACAATAGCTGACATACTAACATCAAGACTGGTGAAACATAGCTTATATACTAACATCAAGACTAGTGACTCATAGCTGACATACTAACATCAAGACTGGTGAACCATAGCTGACATACTAACATCAAGACTGGTGAACCATAGCTGACATACTAACATCAAGACTGGTGACTCATAGCTGACATACTAACATCAAGACTGGTGAAACATAGCTGACATACTAACATCAAGACTGGTGAACCATAGCTGACATACTAACATCAAGACTGGTGAACCATAGCTGACATACTAACATCAAGACTGGTGAACCATAGCTGACATACTAACATCAAGACTGGTGAACCATAGCTGACATACTAACATCAAGACTGGTGAACCATAGCTGACATACTAACATCGGGACCCATAACTGACATACTCACATCAAGACTAGTGAACCATAGCTGACATACTAGCATTAAGACCGGTGACTCATTGATGACATACTAACATGACTGGTAAACAATAGATGACATACTAACATTAGGACTGGTGAACCATAGCTGACATACCAACATCTGGACTCATGAACCATTGCTGACCAAGACCCTGTCCCACCTCTCTGTTGCTACCATCACTAACAGATTTAGCATGTCTAACATGGCAGGGATAGCCATACTCCTCATGGTGATGGACCCTGCTAAAGAACTATTCAACACCCTCCCTTTTTAGTTCCACTCCAGGGACTGACAAAAAAATAATTAGCTATCGAAATCAACTCCCAATTTACCAGCTTCATGTGCCTCAACATCTTCACAACACTGGCTGCAAAAGAACACCAGCTCAAGGTTCCTGGGAGACAAAAGAAGAGGCACCTAGATAATGTGGGAGGTTGCCAAGTGGTCACTGTGGTGAACAGCATCTCCCATTTGCACTTCATAATCCACCTCAGTAACAACAAACTGTCTACTTCTGATTAAGAAAAAATATCTTGAAAACTATGCTACAACACTGTGGCATTATGTACACAAGATTATCCATTTGCTTGTCCCATGCAGAACTTTGCCTCCCAAACAGCACTCCTGTAGGCCTCTCGGTTGTGAGCAAGATGGCTTGCCTCTGTTGCATCCCCATTTGCAGATCGTCAATGAAATCTTGCAGGCATCTTCGTTTTGGTCTTCCTCTCTTTCTTTTTCCCAATATGTATCTTTCCAATACGGTCTTTTCTAAATTATCATGACGTTTAATGTGTCCAAAATAGTTAAGTTTTCTGTCTTTAATCCTCTTTACTGGCCAGCCTTCTTGAATATTAAGCTCTTGTAGTATAGATATATTTGTTCTTTTTTGTGTCCACGATATTTGGAGAACTCTTCTGTAGCACTTACATTCAAAGGCATTTAAGTGTTTCTCACCTGTTTTGTTAATTGTCCAGGTCTCGCAGGCATATGTTGCGATTGGAAAGATGATCTTATTTTTGTGGTTCTGTCTGCTCCTCTCCACAGAAGATTATCCACACAACATATATCCGAAGCTAGAACATGGGATGCAGGAGGATAAAGCAGATTACTCTGGTGATTTTCTGTGTAGAATGTAAACTGTACATGTACTGCTATTCATTTCTGTGTATATTTCCACTATTGTCCACTGGAATAATGTTCCTTCTTACATTACTACTCTATGTTGTTTTGCATCTGTTTTGTTACTCACTTCATAGACTTACTTGCTGCCAGGTTCATTCTCTCTCAGTGGAAATAGTAATACAGAAGCAGCAACTTTACAGTTGAAATGACTTTAATGATGCATGAGGTGACGATGAGCGAAATGACGAGAACAACAAAGGTATCAACAAAATCCATGGACACAAGACTGGACATCTCCACGATATATGTTCCCGGCAGACTAATGTCACCATCAGAACAACCTAATACACTCTGTTCTACATCTGTTTCACTAAACAACATTTCTGATAGCCTAATCTACGTCTATCTCAGACGATATACAAAACACCCCTGTCCCTCAGTCATATGATTTTTCTCTCACTTGACCTTTTTCCTATCATTCCCCCGTGACCCTCGTGCAACCTGAAAAAAGGAGATGGACTCTACACACCAGCTGATTACTTTAGAAGATAACTCATTTTATACAAATGTTCCAATTCTCATGAGTTATCTATCTTACATCCAAACATTCAATATACTGCTATAAGGAGAGCAAGCAGAAGATATACGTTAAGTAATCTTTCTGTTCAAATGATGCTCACTTCAGTGGTTCCAAAATTGTTACGGTCAAGGATGCACAAAGTTAATAATAATTTACTACGGACCTCCCTATACAGTCTCTCTAAACTCCCCTTGACACTATGTACACATTTAAAATCACATGTTTTTAGTTTTACATAAAGTCTAGTCTGTTATGTGGACCACTACCTGACCCTTGTATCCCAAAGTTTGGGAACCACTGCTACAGTTTGTGTGGAAATAAATGGACCATACTGCACAGTATATAATCTAAATGCATTCAGACCTATGTTAAGAACAAAACACAACAGTCTACTGTACCTGAGAGAGAGTTCATGCGCTGCCTGATTTAGGCTGATGATGATCTGTGTGTCCGCAACAGACCCTGAGTGCTTGTGACAGACACTGAACACCAGAAGTAGATGTTATGTTTTCATGACCTTTGCCAGTTTCAGCCAGGCTCAGTTGCAAATGTAAGGTCTGAAAGTGGAGAGTACTGAAAATTGATGTGCTACATCAGATTTATTGTTGATGTATCATATCAACAATTTGTTTGAAAACTTCAAATATATATCCATACTACTTACATCCTTCCAATGCCGCTAAATGGTCACATAGGGCCCGCATAGTAAAGAGAATTAAATAGAGAAAACTTAAATATTTGGATGTGTTAAAAGTCATGATAATTTAGACAGGACCATCTTGGAAGGGTACATAATAGGAAAAAGTGGTGTTTCTGTTTCTTCTGCTTTCAACATCTCAGCAGTCACTTTTATGATCATGCGTGGTAAGGTACAGTGGTCCTATTCTTTACAGATCCAGGACCACACGGGAGGATGTTCGTATATCTTATCTAATCTTATATCCTTCCCGTGCCGTTAAACGTCACATAGGGCTCGCAAAGTAGTTCGCCAATTTTTCCTGTCTTCGGCGAGTCTTTCAACCTCATCAAAGGATTTTCTACCTGTTAATTTGGCCTCTCTTAATAATGTCCTCTTCAGAGTTTCACGCGGTCCGCTCTTTTTCTTGGCTTGTGTGTTCCATTTGATAGCTGTTTTGGGATTCTCTGATCATTTCTTCTCATCAAGTGACCAACATATGCCCATCTCCTTTTCCTGATCACCCATGAGACTGGTTGTGGTTCAGTCATCTGTCTTATCTCTGCATTGTTCTTGAATTCGTTCCACTTGATGCCGAGTATTTTCCTTAGGCATTTGTTTTCAAAAGAGACTAAGTTCTTTTCTATTTCTTTAGTTGTTTTTCCAGCTTTCGCATGAATAAATGAGGGTGGATATTACATTTGAACTGAATAGTCTTAACTTAGTATATACTACAAGTTCGTACATACTACAAGTCAAATCACGCTTCTCTATATACTAACGAAATGTCAAAGGTCAAATGTTTCGTACGTAAACGTTTTCGCTGTTTTAATTATTTTTATTTCAATTTGTATACCGAGGCCGGCTCTACCAATAGTGCATCATGTGCATTTGCAAACGACGGGGGACAGCAAATTAGGAGAATTGGAATGAACATGCAAGCAAAATAAAGTAATGTGATTTTTTTTTCTTAAAATACATGTTCGTTTATTCGCTAACCCATTGGTCGACCCGACATTATTTTGGGAAGATGATTCAAAATGAACTGATTTCTCCCTTCTCTGTGACCATTAGAACTAATACTACTACTACTACTACTACTTCTAACTAATACTACTACTACTACTACTACTACTACTACTACAACTACTAACTACTACTACTAACTAATACTACTACTACTACTAACTACTACTACTACTACTACTACTAACTACTAACTAATGCTACTACTAACTAGTACTACTACTACTGTTACTGCTACTACTTCTACTACTACTACTTCTACTCATCATCATCATCATCATGTGCTGTGCCGACTGGCATTGGCTATTATCCTTCTCCAGAGTACCCGATCCTTCATGCAGGCCATCAGTTCAGTTGGTGATCTCCTCTCACACCATCCCATCAGACTGTGCAGTGTCATTTCTCTTGGTCTTTCTCTTGATCTTCTTCTTTCTATTTTTCCTGTTGTTATAATATTTTCAATGCCCCCTCTTCTCATTGCATGTCCTGTGAAAATACATTGTCTCTCTCTTATCTTTTTGACAAGGTTTTTTTGTGTCTCCAGCTCTTCTCATACATTCTTCATTAGTTATTTTTGCTGTCCAGGGGATTCACAACATTCTTCTAATAAACCACATTTCTGCTGCTTCCAGTGATTTTTGTGCAGACTTGCATATTGTCCATGATTCACTTCCATATAACAAGATAGGTTCAATATAGCATTTTAGGACTCGTTTTCTGACATTCATTGATAAAGATGTGTTAGCTAATATGTTTCTCATTCACTGAAATGCAGTCTTTGCTTGGCCTATTATACTTCTACTACTGCTTCTCAATCAGCATTTGTACACAGCTTACAGGTCTAGTCTGATGAAGGAGCCAAGCCTAGGATTTGTTGCTAGCTTGAGTGCTATAAAATATGTGAGGCACATTCAACAGATTATCAGTTCAAGATATATTTATCAGTGTCATAGTTTTTAAAAGTGTATTTGTGATATTGAATTTGGTCATTCTGAATGATTTATTTGCAAATGATCATTTTTGTCAAAATGAAGATGCAACACATCCCAGAATAGATTATTTTTATGGCCTACTAACATACACCGATGGTCAGCTAATGTGCATTTAGGGAGCAACTAGCATAGACAGAAGTACAGCTGACATACATTAAAGATACAGTATATGGTAGTTTTTCAAGTTGAAAGTTGATGGTTTAAATATGGCTGGAGGCACACCAGTCACCCAGGCTGTAGAAATGTGTACCTGGCTTGATCTAGAGGCAGGGAAGAAGGGTGTTATGCTGACCACATCACCCTGACAGGTCAAGAAAAATATGGGCACTAACATCATGTCTCCATGGCACAACAGGATTACTTTACTTTTTTTACAGCTTATGTCAAGGACCAGTACAGTATGTATGAAATAGATGTAATAGCCTAGGAGATGCCTGACTAACATAGAGGTACTTGCTTCATCATTATGTGACTACAGTAACCTAGAAGATGCTTGACCAACATAGAAGTACTTGCTTCATCGTTATGTGACTACAGTGGCATAAGAGATGCCTGGCTAACATAGAAGTACTTCCTTCATCATTATGTGACTTCATTAGCCTAGGACAGTGTTTCCCAATTGGTGCACTTCTTCAGCATTTGTTTACAGATAAATAACCATCTGGGTTTTACTGTACTTCTTATATCTTATATCCTATATCTTATATTCCATACCTGATATCCTATATCTTATATCTTATATCTTTTATCCCTCCCATGCCATTAAATGTCACATAGAGCTTGCAAGGTAGTTAGCCAATTTTTCCTGTCTTCGGCGAGTCTTTCAACCTCATCAAGGGGTTTTATGCCTGTTAATTTGGCCTCTCTTAACAATGCCCTCTTCAGAGTTTCACACGGTCTGCCTCTTTTT
>CM019696.1:285670-314213 GCA_009760885.1 Achatina immaculata
CATTTGGTAGTCAGTGACTAATAGCTGACATGCTAACATCAGGACTGGTGAACCATAGCTGACATACTAACATCAAGACTGGTGAACCATAGCTGACATACTAACATCAGGACTGGCAAACCATAGCTGACAAACTAACATCAAGACTGGTGACTCATAGCTGAAATACTAAAATCAAGACTGGTGAACAATAGCTGAAACATTAACATCAAGACTGGTGAACCATAGCTGAAATACTAAAATCAAGACTGGTGAACCATAGCTGAAATACTAACATCAAGACTGGTGACTCATAGCTGACATACTAACATCAAGACTGGTGAACCATAGCTGACATACTAACATCAAGACTGGTGAACAATAGCTGAAACATTCACATCAAGACTGGTGAACCATAGCTGACATACTAACATCGGGACCCATAACTGACATACTGACATCAAGACTAGTGAACCATAGCTGACATACTAGCATTAAGACCGGTGACTCATTGATGACATACTAACATCAAGACTGGTAAACAATAGATGACATACTAACATCAGGACTGGTGAATCATTGCTGACATACTAACATGAATGGTAAACAATAGCTGACATACTAACATTAGGACTGGCGAACCATAGCTGACATACCAACATCTGGACTCATCAACCATAGCTGACCAAGACCCTGTCCCACCTCTCTGTTGCTACCATCACTAACAGATTTAGCATGTCTAACATGGCAGGGATAGCCATACTCCTCATGGTGATGGACCCTGCTAAAGAACTATTCAACACCCTCCCTTTTTAGTTCCACTCCAGGGACTGACAAAAAAATAATTAGCTATCAAAATCAACTCCCAATTTACCAGCTTGATGTGCCTCAACATCTTCACAACACTGGCTGCAAAAGAACACCAGCTCAAGGTTCCTGGGAGACAAAAGAAGAGGCACCTAGATAATGTGGAAGGTTGCCAAGTGGTCACTGTGGTGAACAGCATCTCCCATTTGCACTTCATAATCCACCTCAGTAACAACAAACTGTCTACTTCTGATTAAGAAAAAATATCTTGAAAACTATGCTACAACACTGTGGCATTATGTACACAAGATTATCCATTTCACTTTATTCATTTGCATGTCCCATGCAGAACTTTGCCTCCCAAACAGCACTCCTGTAGGCCTCTCGGTTGTCAGCAAGATGGCCTGCCTCTGTTGCATCCATTTGCAGATCGTCAATGAAATCTTGCAGGCATCTTCGTTTTGGTCTTCCTCTCTTTCTTTTTCCCAATATGTATCTTTCCAATACGGTCTTTTCTAAATTATCATGATGTTTAATGTGTCCAAAATAGTTAAGTTTTCTGTCTTTAATCCTCTTTACTGGCCAGCCTTCTTGAATATTAAGCTCTTGTAGTATAGATATATTTGTTCTTTTTTGTGTCCACGATATTTGGAGAACTCTTCTGTAGCACTTACATTCAAAGGCATTTAAGTGTTTCTCACCTGTTTTGTTAATTGTCCAGGTCTCACAGGCATATGTTGTGATTGGAAAGATGATCTTATTTTTGTGGTTCTGTCTGCTCCTCTCCACAGAAGATTATCCACACAACATATATCCCAAGCTAGAACATGGGATGCAGGAGGATAAAGCAGATTACTCTGGTGATTTTCTGTGTGTCCGCAACAGACCCTGAGTGCTTGTGACAGACACTGAACACCAGAAGTAGATGTTATGTTGTTCATGACCTTTGCCAGTTTCAGCCAGGCTCAGTTGCAAATGTAAGGTCTGAAAGTGGAGAGTACTGAAAATTGATGTACTACATCAGATTTATTGTTGATGTATCATATCAACAATTTGTTTGAAAACTTCAAATATATATCCATACTTACTTACATCCTTCCAATGCCGCTAAATGGTCACATAGGGCCCGCATAGTAAAGAGAATTAAATAGAGAAAACTTAAATATTTTGGATGCGTTAAAAGTCATGATAATTTAGACAGGACCATCTTGGAAGGGTACATAATAGGAAAAAGTGGTGTTTCTGTTTCTTCTGCTTTCAACATCTCAGCAGTCACTTTTATGATCATGCGTGGTAAGGTACAGTGGTCCTATTCTTTACAGATCCCAGGACCACACGGGAGGATGTTCGTATATCTTATCTTATCTTATATCCTTCCCGTGCCGTTAAACGTCACATAGGGCTCGCAAAGTAGTTCGCCAATTTTTCCTGTCTTCGGCGAGTCTTTCAACCTCATCAAAGGATTTTATACCTGTTAATTTGGCCTCTCTTAATAATGTCCTCTTCAGAGTTTCACGCGGTCTGCCTCTTTTTCTTTGGCTTGTTGTGTTCCATTTGATAGCTTGTTTTGGGATTCTCTGATCATTTCTTCTCATCAAGTGACCAACATATGCCCATCTCCTTTTCCTGATCACCCATGAGACTGGTTGTGGTTCAGTCATCTGTCTTATCTCTGCATTGTTCTTGAATTCGTTCCACTTGATGCCGAGTATTTTCCTTAGGCATTTGTTTTCAAAAGAGACTAATTTCTTTTCTATTTCTTTAGTTGTTTTCCAGCTTTCGCATGAATAAATGAGGGTGGATATTACATTTGAATTGAATAGTCTTAACTTAGTATATACTACAAGTTCGTACATACTACAAGTCAAATCACGCTTCTCTATATACTAACATCTCTATACACTTAGAAACCAGCTCTTACTATCAAGGATGGCGTCAAGTTCCGGATCAACGTTACTGGAACTTTCTGTCGAGGACTCTGAAGCAACGCTGTCTACAGAATAGCTTCGATCATCAGAATATTTTGCATCCTCACCTTTGGACGCCATTCTGATCGAAATGTCAAAGGTCAAATGTTTCGTACGTAAACGTTTTCGCTGTTTTAATTATTTTTATTTCAATTTGTATACCGAGGCCGGCTCTACCAATAGTGCATCATGTGCATTTGCAAACGACGGGGGACAGCAAATTAGGAGAATTGGGATGAACATGCAAGCAAAATAAAGTAATGTGATTTTTTTTCTTAAAATACATGTTCGTTTATTCGCTAACCCATTGGTCGACCCGACATTATTTTGGGAAGATGATTCAAAATGAACTGATTTCTCCCTTCTCTGTGACCATTAGAAAAAGAAATAGTTCCTACGGTACAGATTTGTAGATATTTTTTAATGAGTATTTCCAAAAACAAAGCGAAGATGGCTGCAAGACATCGTTGATGATCTGCAAATGGATGCATCAGCAGAATGCCATCTTGCTCATAACCGAGAGGCCTACAGGAGTGCTGTTTGGGACGCAAAGTTCCGCAAGGGACATGCAAATGAATGAATGAATGCTGCGGAATTCTTTCTTTTAAAAACAAAACAAACAAAACAAACAAACAAACAAACAAACAAACAAAAAAAAACAAAAGTGGTAATGCGCCTCCAGCTCTGGATGCCTTCCCCGCCCAACGCTGAGTGCGGTCACAAGCACCAGGACGCGTGAAGCAACAACGGGCTGGACTGTGAGCAAGTGCCGAGACACTAGGAGCCACTCCAGTCACATGATGATGTTTTGTTAACACATCACCTACCTTACCACCCCCAGCGTGATAACCCTCGACCCGTGTGTTATGGGAGGAACCTCGCGCGACCCAAAGCTTTACAAGTCAACCAGGCTCTAGTTGACTCTGCGAGGACCTTGACTCAGGTGAGTCTTAACACGATATGGGTTATATGCCGGTAACCAACCGGGTTTCCCCGAGAAGGCTGAATACTTTGTACACTGACTTGCTTATATATAGCACTATTTGCTTGTGTTTTATGTTATTGGTGGGGTTACAATCAATATAGTCAAATATTTCACTTGTTAAAACGTGTTCAAAATCACCAAATTTATTTCAAAGTTAGTGTTCTATTGCGATAGTTCTTATACAACCGAATTAGCAATAGTCATAAAGATATGCATATTATTACACAAAGTTTGATGCAATACATATCGGAGCTCTTCAACGGGCTTAATAACTCTAACAAAAAAGGTACGATTACTCTTATAATTTTGTGAACTCTATTCAATTGTGTGTTCATGAGAATGTGTCATATTTGTAGTTTACATCCCCGTCTTTGACGCTGAAAACTGGTGTATTAGTCTTTTTTAACACTCCCATTATTTGTACCCAATACGTGACAAGAAAAAAAAATACAAGTTGTTATAAAAAATACAAATATAAAATATGGCTGACATAATGAGCTCAGACTTCATTTACACTATTTTTACGATTTCAAAGCACATGGCAAAACTGAACACACTTTATCTTTCGTCTGCTCTCGGTCCTTTATTTTAAATACTGCCATAAACAAGGTAGAAGCTTCACGCCATGTATGAAAAATAAAATCATGGATATTAAAACATCGTATTTATAGAAAACATCCACTTTCGTTTTCTATCTTGAAAGAAAAAGAAATTTATAGAATGAAAAAGGTAAATGCAACGGTCAATACTTTTATAATCCCGTGAGCTTTACCCATCATAGCGTTTATGTCAACGTGAAAGGTATATTTATTTTTCACTTGTAAACATGTATTATCTCGCTCTTACCAACGTAAGACAGTCGGAATTTTAAAAAAAAAAGGAGAGGAAGGCAGGGATAATTATCTCTACTTTTAAAAGTCAGAATATCTAGAGAAAAATGAAAAATCTGAAAGAAAAAAAACGAATTTCACTTTCAAGTCGCTGTAATCTTTCCAATATTTTTTCGCCAGTGTTTTGTACACCGTCTTTATCATGATGATGATGATAATGATGATGACGATGATGATGATGATGGCACTAATGATAATAAATTTACAGCCTATGCTATGAATTTTTTCATTAATTCAAAAATTATTGTTGATGTTTTTAAAAATTAATCATCGGACATAACATTTACTTACCACCTCTCTCTCTCTCTCTCTTCTCTGAACCTTAAGTGCCCAGAGCACAGTGGGCTTCCGCAAGGGTTTTCCACAAACGCCTGTCCTTTGTCTTTTTTCCGCTCTTACTCAACATCCTCTCTGTTGTTCTTCTCCACGTCTCCTTTGGTCTATCCTTACTTCTGTTCCCCTGTGGTGTCCATCTTAGTGCTGTTTTTGGTAGTGAGTTGTCAGTCAATCGGAGCACATGTCCCAACCATTGCCAGCGTCTTTCCTCAATAATTGCTGTACATATTACTTAACATAGCAGATTTTAAAACATTAAGTATTACTTTGAGAATTGAGGTGGGGCGGCAAGATATGCTACTGCACGGGTAGTGAAAATTCCCACCGCAAGCCCAGGTTATATCATCTATGAACGAGTAAGTGAGTGACGTACTCTCTTTATGATTTCACAGTATAGTAACCCTATTCCCCTACTTTCTCCCCAGTTACATTTTACTATCACCACAGGAAAACAGTAATGACATAGGAACAAAAGACAAACTTCCACGTGTTATTACTACTGAAAATCCGGTGACATTATTTTGTAACTCTTGGGCAATAAACCAACACATTTCTCACGTGCACACACAGACAACCTCAACCTCGCTAACCACTCTGAGACAATGTGAAGGATTCAGCCCGACAGACCTAGAAAATTGTGACTTTAGATATAAGGAAGAAAACTTTAGAATACAGCAATATTCTTTTGAGAAACCACAACTTTGCCCCCGCCCCTGACCTTCAAGCTGGTCAACCTTGACACACTTCCAATACAACACAATATGCTCACTGCCCCATTTTAGAACTCAGTTTTTGAAACTGTGTAAACGTTTTAACTTGTACTTGTACGAACTCCCTGTAACTGCGAGCTGTTGTTCTTCGCAGCCGATGCTGTAGAGATGTTGAGGCACAGCATGGTATCAGCGTGGGAGCGGGTTACGGCGGCTACTTTTTCAGTCCCGGAGTACAGCTAAAAAGCAGGGGGTGTGCAGTGCTTCTTTAGCAGACTCCACCACCATGGGGACTACGGGGATCCCTGCCCCGTTAGCCAGGCTATGCTTGTTACTGGGGGAACCACGGAGAGGTGGGACAAGGTCTTGGTCAGCTATGGGTGGCTAACCCTGACATATCAGTTATGGGTCGCTGATTACCTTATTAGGTGTCTTCACCCTCTGTAAATGTTTTAAATTCACCACACTTCTCTCTCTCTCTCTCTCAGCCTTAAGTGCCAAAGGCACATGGCGCTTTCCACAAACGCCTGTCCTCTGTTCTTGCCCAGGTGAGAAAATACCATCTCCGTTGTTCTTCTCCGTGTCTACCCTTTGGTCTACCCTTACTCCTGTTCTCCTGTGGTGTCCATCTCAGTGCTATTTTTTTTTTTTTTTGGTTGTGAGTCGTCAGCCATCCGGAGCACGTGTCCCAACTTCATATGGTCACTATTATTTATTATTGTGCCACTTGGTCAGTCGTATTAAATATTTTTCCTCTTAGACCTCCCACCTTTTTTTTAACCATGATTTTTCGGTGATCGTCTGATACTCCAACGTCTTCTCACGAAATGTCCAAAGAAAATGGCCTTTTTCGTAAGGTTCAGTTTTATCCTTCGAAAACGTGTACTTTTCTGGGCATCCCTAGGCAGTCTCCTTCACCATAACACGTCTTTACTGCTTTCAATTTCTGTTATATCTATTCAAAATTCCACGTGAAGTAACCCTGGATATATATATATATATTCTCAATTTTTTTGCATCATGTACCCTTTTCACAGAATGTCATTTCTCTTCACGCCCCACTCACCATTCCCCCAACGACTGTCTCAAAAAATATTCAAGAAGGCTGGCTAGTAAAGAGGATTAAAGAGAGAAAACTTAAATATTTTGGACACATTACACGTCATGATAATTTAGAGAAGACCATATTGGAAGGATACATAATGGGAAAAAGAAAGAGAGGAAGACCAAAACGAAGATGGCTGCAAGACATCATTGACGATCTGCAAATGGATGCCGCAGCAGCAGGCCATCTTGCTCACAACCGAGAGGCCTACAGGAGTGCTGTTTGGGAGGCAAAGTTCTGCAGGGGACATGCAAATGAATGAATGAATTGTTTAATACATTAACACATTTAATTTAATTAATACATATAATCCATTAGGAAGCTATCATCCAGGAAGAGACGTGTTGTAAAAATCTAACTAGGAAAAGTAATTTCTGATCAGGAATGTCGGGATGTGGTAGAATATTATATACTGGTAGAAAAATGAGCAGACATTTCTCCTTGACCAAGATCAGCAGTTCTTTTTTGAGAGTGACCCTAAACCAGTAACGGTAACTGACTGACAACTGACTCACGTAAATATTATTTCAACACTTACAATGAACTGAAGAAAAAGATGTGAAGAATTATAATAACTTGTAGTGTATTCACACAATTAAATGTCTTTCATAACATTTGTTACAAACACAAAGGGAAAAATACATTGATTCTGTTTTCAAATATACATTTCTATTAAACAATTGTTACATTTATCATGAAAAAATGTGATATAGTCTCAAATGCTGATTATTAATAATTATGATCCAAAAAAGTAATGATTAACATTTATGATCCAAATTATAATAATATAAAGGTAAAGGTAATCCTGTCATGCCATAGAGGCACATAGGGATATGGTGTTAGTGCCCATATTTTCCTTGACCTGTCAGCACACTATAGGGGGATATTGTCAGTATCACGCCCGGCTGCCTTTCCTTTCCCAACTCCGGAAGAAGTCGGGTACCCATTTCTACAGCTGGGTGACTGGGGTGCCTCTGGCCGCATTCGAACTTATGAACTTCGCCATGAGAGGCCAGTGCACTAAACACTTCGCCGCTCATACACCCACATATATATTCTTGATAAATTTATGCAAAAATTATAAGTTATGGCTATGAGTTATGTGTAAAGAATGTAACATGAATCAAGGTGGTTATATTTGTGTATAAATAATTCATACAATAATCATATGTTTATGTCACCCATAAAAAAAAAACAAAACAACAAAATATACACAAAATGGTCCTATGGTATCTGTCAATTTATCAAAGCTTTCATCCAGGCTGATATTAACATTATGATGTGATAGCTGTTTAAATTGTTGTAAATGCTAAAAATAGTATCACATCATTTATTGTTAAAACACGACAGTCATAATGAATGATAACAAAGAGTGTTTGTGTGTCACAGGTGTTATCTGGCAGTCTACTCACTTCTTAACTTTCACCAACAGTGAACTTTAACCTACACAATGCTGTTTTTATGTCCCCTTTAGAGTTTCACGTAGTCGACCTCTTTTTTTTTTTTTTTCTGTTGTGTTCCACTTGATAGCTTGTTTTGGGATTCCCTGATTGTTTCTTCTCATCATGTGACCAACATATGTCCATTTTCTTTTTCTGATCACCCATGAGACAGGTTCTTGTTTGCTTATCCGTCTTATCTCTGCGTTGTTCTTGAATTCGTTCCACTGTATACCGACTATTTTCCTTAAGCATTTCTCTTCAAAAGAGTCTAATTTCTTGTCTATTTCTTTAGCTGTTTTCCAGCTTTCACATGCATAAATGAGGGTGGATATTACATTTGAATTGAATAATCTTAACCTGGTTTTTGTGAATATAAATTTTTGAATGGCATACGTTCTCAAGAATCTTGAAGGTCAATGATGCTTTTGCAATTCGAATTTTAACTTCCTTTCTGGTGTCACCATCCTGGTCTATGTAGCTGCTGAGATATGCAAATCAGTTTACTTCTTCAGCAGCTGTTCCCTCTATGCATATTTGATCATATTTTTATGATATCTGATACAGAGCTGTATTTCTGCACTGCCTGTTGAAAGTGCTTATATCCTGCGGTGTCTCTGCTGTTCGATTGAGTGTGGTGCGAATAGAAACACAAATGTGTCAAATAAGCAACAGTGTTGTCACTGCTTTCAAGAAGGAGGTTGGTTCTGTGTGTCAAGTTACTAAGTTTAGAGCTATGGCACCACTGTGAGCTGTGAACTTCGTATGGACAGTGTTGATGGTTCTTACTTATGTCTATTTGGCCAATGGTAAACTGCGATGGACTTTGTGTGTCCTGATTTGGCTTGGCGCCTTAGCTATGAAGTTCACACCATGAGCAACGCTGACTATTTTCACATTTGAACTGTTGTAGTTCCTGAAATGGTGCTCTCACTGGGTGGCTCATCATCAAGGACTGATGTGAAGGACCATCGATGAACATTTTGTGTGATATTCACTGGCACAGGCAGTGCAGCAATTATGAATTCTGAATATAAACACAGAAACATGAATATAAAGAAGAATAATTCCTAACTGTCTTCACAGAACTTTGAAATCTAATCTCTGGTAAGGATAAATACTTAAATCCCATCTTTGATTATGGCAGCAAGTCGGATGACACCACCACTGTAGCCACCATGACGGATAGCCAATGAGACTGCTGTTTGTGGGTGATAAGAAGAAAAAAACATTACCTATTTAGTTATCATCATCATCATCATCATTACTGAACTCCAGACAAATCTCTGATCTCCTTTCAGCATTCAGCAACTGATGACACCAGTTTTATGCTGACTCACAGTTCTCTTTGTAAAACAAGACAAACAAATACAACAAAGTCTAGTGTGATCAAAATTCAGGCCACGGACGCCAATACTTTGGAAAAGTTTCATATCTTTGTGGTAGCTATGTCATTTCAATGCAAAAGAATTTGTATTTTAAAGAAAATGTGGGTAACCTTTAATGAATAAACACTACACTATGCTAAAAAAAATACACAGTACAGACTTGGTGAATTTTCAAACTGACAATAATGTAATTATATTTTTAAATGTGAAAAATGTTCCTTCATCCATGCAGGATTTGCCGAAACATCAGATGTTAAACATTCCACAGTGGAAAAAAAAACAAAACATTGAGATTTTGTCATAGACTCCTGGTCCGTATACCACCAATTGGGAAACACTGTCCTAGGCTAATGAAGTCACATAATGATGAAGGAAGTACTTCTATGTTAGCCAGGCATCTCTTATGCCACTGTAGTCACATAACGATGAAGCAAGTACTTCTATGTTAGTCAGGCATCTCCTAGGCTATTAAAGTCACATCTATTTCATACATACTGTAACTGGTCCTTGACATAAGCTGTAAAAAAAGTAAAGTAATCCTGTTGTGCCATGGAGACATGATGTTAGTGCCCATATTTTTCTTGACCTGTCAGGGTGATGTGGTCAGCATAACACCTTTCTTCCCTGCCTCTAGATCAAGCCAGGTACACATTTCTACAGCCTGGGTGACTGGTGTGCCTCCAGCCATATTTAAACCATCAACTTTCAACTTGAAAAACTACCATATACTGTATCTTTAATGTATGTCAGCTGTACTTCTGTCTATGCTAGTTGCTCCCTAAATGCACATTAGCTGACCATCGGTGTATGTTAGTAGGCCATAAAAATAATCTATTCTGGGATGTATTGCATCTTCATTTTGACAAAAATGATCATTTGCAAATAAATAATTCAGAATGACCAAATTCAATATCACAAATACAATTTTAAAAACTATGACACTGATAAATATATCTTGAACTGATAATCTGTTGAATGTGCCTCACATATTTTATAGCACTCAAGCTAGCAACAAATCCTAGGCTTGGCTCCTTCATCAGACTAGACCTGTAAGCTGTGTACAAATGCTGATTGAGAAGTAGTAGTAGAAGTATAATAGGCCAAGCAAAGACTGCATTTCAGAGAATGAGAAACATATTAGCTAACACATCTTTATCAATGAATGTTAGAAAACGAGTCCTAAAATGCTATATTGAACCTATCTTGTTATATGGAAGTGAATCATGGACAATATGCAAGTCTGCACAAAAATCATTGGAAGCAGCAGAAATGTGGTTTATTAGAAGAATGTTGCGAATCCCCTGGACAGCAAAAATAACTAATGAAGAATGTATGAGAAGAGCTGGAGACACAAAAAAACCTTGTCAAAAAGATAAGAGAGAGACAATGTACTTTCACAGGACATGCAATGAGAAGAGGGGGCATTGAAAATATTATAACAACAGGAAAAATAGAAGGAAGAAGATCAAGAGGAAGACCAAGAGAAATGATACTGCACAGTCTGACGGGATGGTGTGAGAGGAGATCACCAACTGAACTGATGGCCTGCATGAAGGATCGGGTACTCTGGAGAAGGATAATAGCCAATGCCAGTCGGCACAGCACATGATGATGATGATGATGAGTAGAAGTAGTAGTAGTAGTATTAGTAGTAGTAGTAGCAGTAACAGTAGTAGTAGTAGCAGTAACAGTAGTAGTAGTATAGTTAGTAGTAGTATTAGTAGTAGTATAGTAGTAGTAGTATTAGTTAGTAGTATAGTAGTATTAGTAGCTGTAGTAGTATTAGTAGCTGTAGTAGTATTAGTAGTAGTAGTAGCAGTAACAGTAGTAGTAGTAGCAGTAACAGTAGTAGTAGTAGTAGTAGCAGTAACAGTAGTAGTAGTATTAGTAGTAGTATTAGTTAGTAGTAGTAGTAGCAGTAACAGTAGTAGTAGTAGCAGTAACAGTAGTAGTAGTAGAAGTAGTAGTAGTAGCAGTAACAGTAGTAGTAGTATTAGTAGCTGTAGTAGTATTAGTTGTAGTAGTAGTATTAGTAGTATTATTAGTTAGTAGTAGTAGAAGTATAATAGGCCAAGCAAAGACTGCATTTCAGAGAATGAGAAACATATTAGCTAACACATCTTTATCAATGAATGTTAGAAAACGAGTCCTAAAATGCTATATTGAACCTATCTTGTTATATGGAAGTGAATCATGGACAATATGCAAGTCTGCACAAAAATCATTGGAAGCAGCAGAAATGTGGTTTATTAGAAGAATGTTGCGAATCCCCTGGACAGCAAAAATAACTAATGAAGAATGTATGAGAAGAGGTGGAGACACAAAAAAACCTTGTCAAAAAGATAAGAGAGAGACAATGTACTTTCACAGGACATGCAATGAGAAGAGGGGGCATTGAAAATATTATAACAACAGGAAAAATAGAAGGAAGAAGATCAAGAGGAAGACCAAGAGAAATGATACTGCACAGTCTGACGGGATGGTGTGAGAGGAGATCACCAACTGAACTGATGGCCTGCATGAAGGATCGGGTACTCTGGAGAAGGATAATAGCCAATGCCAGTCGGCACAGCACATGATGATGATGAGTAGAAGTAGTAGTAGTATAGTTAGTAGTAGTATTAGTTGTAGTAGTAGTAGTAGTAGAAGTATAATAGGCCAAGCAAAGACTGCATTTCAGAGAATGAGAAACATATTAGCTAACACATCTTTATCAATGAATGTTAGAAAACGAGTCCTAAAATGCTATATTGAACCTATCTTGTTATATGGAAGTGAATCATGGACAATATGCAAGTCTGCACAAAAATCATTGGAAGCAGCAGAAATGTGGTTTATTAGAAGAATGTTGCGAATCCCCTGGACAGCAAAAATAACTAATGAAGAATGTATGAGAAGAGCTGGAGACACAAAAAAACCTTGTCAAAAAGATAAGAGAGAGACAATGTACTTTCACAGGACATGCAATGAGAAGAGGGGGCATTGAAAATATTATAACAACAGGAAAAATAGAAGGAAGAAGATCAAGAGGAAGACCAAGAGAAATGATACTGCACAGTCTGACGGGATGGTGTGAGAGGAGATCACCAACTGAACTGATGGCCTGCATGAAGGATCGGGTACTCTGGAGAAGGATAATAGCCAATGCCAGTCGGCACAGCACATGATGATGATGAGTAGAAGTAGTAGTAGTAGCAGTAACAGTAGTAGTAGTAGTAGTAGAAGTATAATAGGCCAAGCAAAGACTGCATTTCAGAGAATGAGAAACATATTAGCTAACACATCTTTATCAATGAATGTTAGAAAACGAGTCCTAAAATGCTATATTGAACCTATCTTGTTATATGGAAGTGAATCATGGACAATATGCAAGTCTGCACAAAAATCATTGGAAGCAGCAGAAATGTGGTTTATTAGAAGAATGTTGCGAATCCCCTGGACAGCAAAAATAACTAATGAAGAATGTATGAGAAGAGGTGGAGACACAAAAAAACCTTGTCAAAAAGATAAGAGAGAGACAATGTACTTTCACAGGACATGCAATGAGAAGAGGGGGCATTGAAAATATTATAACAACAGGAAAAATAGAAGGAAGAAGATCAAGAGGAAGACCAAGAGAAATGATACTGCACAGTCTGACGGGATGGTGTGAGAGGAGATCACCAACTGAACTGATGGCCTGCATGAAGGATCGGGTACTCTGGAGAAGGATAATAGCCAATGCCAGTCGGCACAGCACATGATGATGATGAGTAGAAGTAGTAGTAGTAGTAGTAGTAGTTAGTAGTAGTAGTAGTAGTATTAGTTAGTTGTAGTAGTAGTATATTAGTAGTAGTTAGTAGTAGTAGTAGTAGTATTAGTAGTAGTAGTAGTATTAGTAGTATTAGTTAGTAGTAGTAGTAGTAGTAGTAGTAGTTAGTAGTAGTAGTAGTATTAGTAGTAGTAGTAGTAGTAGTAGTAGTTAGTAGTAGTACTTAGTAGTAGTAGAGTAGTAGTAGTAGTACATGAATCTAATGAACAGAAAAGTGACATATCAAAACCACTAACAACCTTGACCTACCTGCCCACCACATCTGCTATCCAAGCCTGCATCAATCAATCCCACTGATACCACATCTCAACAGTAGTGACACAGATCTCTGAGGCCACTGTGGTCTGCCTTGCCCAGCTGCTCTCTTACCATCTCCAATCTAAAAAATAGTAATAAAGGGAGGTAATAAGGAATGAAGATGCTGTCCCATTTGGTAGTCAGTGACTAATAGCTGACATGCTAACATCAGGACTGGTGAACCATAGCTGACATATTAACATCAAGACTGGTGAACCATAGCTGACATACTAACATCAGGACTGGCAAACCATAGCTGACAAACTAACATCAAGACTGGTGACTCATAGCTGAAATACTAAAATCAAGACTGGTGAACAATAGCTGAAACATTAACATCAAGACTGGTGAACCATAGCTGAAATACTAACATCAAGACTGGTGACTCATAGCTGACATACTAACATCAAGACTGGTGAACCATAGCTGACATACTAACATCAAGACTGGTGAACAATAGCTGAAACATTCACATCAAGACTGGTGAACCATAGCTGACATACTAACATCGGGACCCATAACTGACATACTGACATCAAGACTAGTGAACCATAGCTGACATACTAGCATTAAGACCGGTGACTCATTGATGACATACTAACATCAAGACTGGTAAACAATAGATGACATACTAACATCAGGACTGGTGAATCATTGCTGACATACTAACATGAATGGTAAACAATAGCTGACATACTAACATTAGGACTGGCGAACCATAGCTGACATACCAACATCTGGACTCATCAACCATAGCTGACCAAGACCCTGTCCCACCTCTCTGTTGCTACCATCACTAACAGATTTAGCATGTCTAACATGGCAGGGATAGCCATACTCCTCATGGTGATGGACCCTGCTAAAGAACTATTCAACACCCTCCCTTTTTAGTTCCACTCCAGGGACTGACAAAAAAATAATTAGCTATCAAAATCAACTCCCAATTTACCAGCTTGATGTGCCTCAACATCTTCACAACACTGGCTGCAAAAGAACACCAGCTCAAGGTTCCTGGGAGACAAAAGAAGAGGCACCTAGATAATGTGGAAGGTTGCCAAGTGGTCACTGTGGTGAACAGCATCTCCCATTTGCACTTCATAATCCACCTCAGTAACAACAAACTGTCTACTTCTGATTAAGAAAAAATATCTTGAAAACTATGCTACAACACTGTGGCATTATGTACACAAGATTATCCATTTCACTTTATTCATTTGCTTGTCCCATGCAGAACTTTGCCTCCCAAACAGCACTCCTGTAGGCCTCTCGGTTGTCAGCAAGATGGCCTGCCTCTGTTGCATCCATTTGCAGATCGTCAATGAAATCTTGCAGGCATCTTCGTTTTGGTCTTCCTCTCTTTCTTTTTCCCAATATGTATCTTTCCAATACGGTCTTTTCTAAATTATCATGATGTTTAATGTGTCCAAAATAGTTAAGTTTTCTGTCTTTAATCCTCTTTACTGGCCAGCCTTCTTGAATATTAAGCTCTTGTAGTATAGATATATTTGTTCTTTTTTGTGTCCACGATATTTGGAGAACTCTTCTGTAGCACTTACATTCAAAGGCATTTAAGTGTTTCTCACCTGTTTTGTTAATTGTCCAGGTCTCACAGGCATATGTTGCGATTGGAAAGATGATCTTATTTTTGTGGTTCTGTCTGCTCCTCTCCACAGAAGATTATCCACACAACATATATCCGAAGCTAGAACATGGGATGCAGGAGGATAAAGCAGATTACTCTGGTGATTTTCTGTGTGTAGAATGTAAACTGTAGATGTACTGCTATTCATTTCTGTGTATATTTCCACTATTGTCCACTGGAAATAGTAATACAGAAGCAGCAACTTTACAGTTGAAATGACTTTAATGATGCATGAGGTGACGATGAGCGAAATGACGAGAACAACAAAGGTATCAACAAAATCCATGGACACAAGACTGGACATCTCCACTGTAGCCACCATGACGGATAGCCAATGAGACTGCTGTTTGTGGGTGATAAGAAGAAAAAAACATTACCTATTTAGTTATCATCATCATCATCATCATTACTGAACTCCAGACAAATCTCTGATCTCCTTTCAGCATTCAGCAACTGATGACACCAGTTTTATGCTGACTCACAGTTCTCTTTGTAAAACAAGACAAACAAATACAACAAAGTCTAGTGTGATCAAAATTCAGGCCACGGACGCCAATACTTTGGAAAAGTTTCATATCTTTGTGGTAGCTATGTCATTTCAATGCATAAGAATTTGTATTTTAAAGAAAATGTGGGTAACCTTTAATGAATAAACACTACACTATGCTAAAAAAAATACACAGTACAGACTTGGTGAATTTTCAAACTGACAATAATGTAATTATATTTTTAAATGTGAAAAATGTTCCTTCATCCATGCAGGATTTGCCGAAACATCAGATGTTAAACATTCCACAGTGGAAAAAAAAACAAAACATTGAGATTTTGTCATGGACTCCTGGTCCGTATACCACCAATTGGGAAACACTGTCCTAGGCTAATGAAGTCACATAATGATGAAGGAAGTACTTCTATGTTAGCCAGGCATCTCTTATGCCACTGTAGTCACATAACGATGAAGCAAGTACTTCTATGTTAGTCAGGCATCTCCTAGGCTATTAAAGTCACATCTATTTCATACATACTGTAACTGGTCCTTGACATAAGCTGTAAAAAAAGTAAAGTAATCCTGTTGTGCCATGGAGACATGATGTTAGTGCCCATATTTTTCTTGACCTGTCAGGGTGATGTGGTCAGCATAACACCTTTCTTCCCTGCCTCTAGATCAAGCCAGGTACACATTTCTACAGCCTGGGTGACTGGTGTGCCTCCAGCCATATTTAAACCATCAACTTTCAACTTGAAAAACTACCATATACTGTATCTTTAATGTATGTCAGCTGTACTTCTGTCTATGCTAGTTGCTCCCTAAATGCACATTAGCTGACCATCGGTGTATGTTAGTAGGCCATAAAAATAATCTATTCTGGGATGTGTTGCATCTTCATTTTGACAAAAATGATCATTTGCAAATAAATAATTCAGAATGACCAAATTCAATATCACAAATACAATTTTAAAAACTATGACACTGATAAATATATCTTGAACTGATAATCTGTTGAATGTGCCTCACATATTTTATAGCACTCAAGCTAGCAACAAATCCTAGGCTTGGCTCCTTCATCAGACTAGACCTGTAAGCTGTGTACAAATGCTGATTGAGAAGTAGTAGTAGAAGTATAATAGGCCAAGCAAAGACTGCATTTCTGAGAATGAGAAACATATTAGCTAACACATCTTTATCAATGAATGTTAGAAAACGAGTCCTAAAATGCTATATTGAACCTATCTTGTTATATGGAAGTGAATCATGGACAATATGCAAGTCTGCACAAAAATCATTGGAAGCAGCAGAAATGTGGTTTATTAGAAGAATGTTGCGAATCCCCTGGACAGCAAAAATAACTAATGAAGAATGTATGAGAAGAGGTGGAGACACAAAAAAACCTTGTCAAAAAGATAAGAGAGAGACAATGTGCTTTCACAGGACATGCAATGAGAAGAGGGGGCATTGAAAATATTATAACAACAGGAAAAATAGAAGGAAGAAGATCAAGAGGAAGACCAAGAGAAATGATACTGCACAGTCTGACGGGATGGTGTGAGAGGAGATCACCAACTGAACTGATGGCCTGCATGAAGGATCGGGTACTCTGGAGAAGGATAATAGCCAATGCCAGTCGGCACAGCACATGATGATGATGAGTAGTAGCAGTAACAGTAGTAGTAGTATTAGTTAGTAGTTAGTAGTAGTAGTAGTTAGTAGTTGTAGTAGTAGTAGTAGTTAGTAGTAGTAGTAGTAGTAGAAGTAGTAGTAGTAGTAGTAGTAGTAGTAGTAGTAGTAGTATTAGTTAGTAGTAGTAGTAGTAATTAGTAGTGTTAGTAGTAGTAGTAGTAGTAGTATTAGTTAGTAGTAGTAGTAGTAGTAGTAGTAGTAGTAGTAGTAGTGTAGTAGTAGTAGTAGTAGTAGTAGTATAGTAGTAGTAGTTAGTAGTAGTAGTAGTAGTAGTAGTATTAGTTAGTAGTAGTAGTAGTAGTAGTAGTAGTAGTAGTAGTAGTAGTAGTAGTAGTGTAGTAGTAGTAGTATTAGTAGCTGTAGTAGTATTAGTTAGTAGTAGTAGTATTAGTAGTATTATTAGTTAGTAGTAGTAGTAGTAGTATAGTTAGTAGTAGTAGTAGTAGTATTAGTAGTAGTATTAGTTAGTTGTAGTAGTAGTAGTAGTTTTAGTAGTAGTAGTAGTATTAGTTAGTAGTAGTAGTAGTATTAGTTAGTAGTAGTACTTAGTAGTAGTAGAAGTAGTAGTAGTAGTACATGAATCTAATGAACAGAAAAGTGACATATCAAAACCACTAACAACCTTGACCTACCTGACCACCACATCTGCTATCCAAGCCTGCATCAGTCAATCCCACTGATACCACATCTCAACAGTAGTGACACAGATCTCTGAAGCCACTGTGGTCTGCCTTGCCCAGCTGCTCTCTTACCATCTCCAATCTAAAAAATAGTAATAAAGGGAGGTAATAAGGAATGAAGATGCTGTCCCATTTGGTAGTCAGTGACTAATAGCTGACATGCTAACATCAGGACTGGTGAACCATAGCTGACATATTAACATCAAGACTGGTGAACCATAGCTGACATACTAACATCAGGACTGGCAAACCATAGCTGACAAACTAACATCAAGACTGGTGACTCATAGCTGAAATACTAAAATCAAGACTGGTGAACAATAGCTGAAACATTAACATCAAGACTGGTGAACCATAGCTGAAATACTAAAATCAAGACTGGTGAACCATAGCTGAAATACT
This sequence comes from Achatina immaculata, assembly GCA_009760885.1. Classification (NCBI taxonomy): domain Eukaryota; kingdom Metazoa; phylum Mollusca; class Gastropoda; order Stylommatophora; family Achatinidae; genus Lissachatina; species Lissachatina immaculata. The sequence goes on from CM019696.1 coordinate 304,288, forward strand.
AACATCAAGACTGGTGACTCATAGCTGACATACTAACATCAAGACTGGTGAACCATAGCTGACATACTAACATCAAGACTGGTGAACAATAGCTGAAACATTCACATCAAGACTGGTGAACCATAGCTGACATACTAACATCGGGACCCATAACTGACATACTGACATCAAGACTAGTGAACCATAGCTGACATACTAGCATTAAGACCGGTGACTCATTGATGACATACTAACATGACTGGTAAACAATAGATGACATACTAACATCAGGACTGGTGAATCATTGCTGACATACTAACATGAATGGTAAACAATAGCTGACATACTAACATTAGGACTGGCGAACCATAGCTGACATACCAACATCTGGACTCATGAACCATAGCTGACCAAGACCCTGTCCCACCTCTCTGTTGCTACCATCACTAACAGATTTAGCATGTCTAACATGGCAGGGATAGCCATACTCCTCATGGTGATGGACCCTGCTAAAGAACTATTCAACACCCTCCCTTTTTAGTTCCACTCCAGGGACTGACAAAAAAATAATTAGCTATCGAAATCAACTCCCAATTTACCAGCTTGATGTGCCTCAACATCTTCACAACACTGGCTGCAAAAGAACACCAGCTCAAGGTTCCTGGGAGACAAAAGAAGAGGCACCTAGATAATGTGGAAGGTTGCCAAGTGGTCACTGTGGTGAACAGCATCTCCCATTTGCACTTCATAATCCACCTCAGTAACAACAAACTGTCTACTTCTGATTAAGAAAAAATATCTTGAAAACTATGCTACAACACTGTGGCATTATGTACACAAGATTATCCATTTCACTTTATTCATTTGCTTGTCCCATGCAGAACTTTGCCTCCCAAACAGCACTCCTGTAGGCCTCTCGGTTGTCAGCAAGATGGCCTGCCTCTGTTGCATCCATTTGCAGATCGTCAATGAAATCTTGCAGGCATCTTCGTTTTGGTCTTCCTCTCTTTCTTTTTCCCAATATGTATCTTTCCAATACGGTCTTTTCTAAATTATCATGATGTTTAATGTGTCCAAAATAGTTAAGTTTTCTGTCTTTAATCCTCTTTACTGGCCAGCCTTCTTGAATATTAAGCTCTTGTAGTATAGATATATTTGTTCTTTTTTGTGTCCACGATATTTGGAGAACTCTTCTGTAGCACTTACATTCAAAGGCATTTAAGTGTTTCTCACCTGTTTTGTTAATTGTCCAGGTCTCACAGGCATATGTTGTGATTGGAAAGATGATCTTATTTTTGTGGTTCTGTCTGCTCCTCTCCACAGAAGATTATCCACACAACATATATCCCAAGCTAGAACATGGGATGCAGGAGGATAAAGCAGATTACTCTGGTGATTTTCTGTGTGTAGAATGTAAACTGTAGATGTACTGCTATTCATTTCTGTGTATATTTCCACTATTGTCCACTGGAATAATGTTCCTTCTTACATTACTACTCTATGTTGTTTTGCATCTGTTTTGTTACTCACTTCACAGACTTACTTGCTGCCAGGTTCATTCTCTCTCAGTGGAAATAGTAATACAGAAGCAGCAACTTTACAGTTGAAATGACTTTAATGATGCATGAGGTGACGATGAGCGAAATGACGAGAACAACAAAGGTATCAACAAAATCCATGGACACAAGACTGGACATCTCCACGATATATGTTCCCGGCAGACTAATGTCACCATCAGAACAACCTAATACACTCTGTTCTACATCTGTTTCACTAAACAACATTTCTGACAGCCTAATCTACGTCTATCTCAGACGATACACAAAACACACCTGTCCCTCAGTCATATGATTTTTCTCTCACTTGACCTTTTTCCTATCATTCCCCATCCGTGACCCTCGTGCAACCTGAGACACAGAGATGGACTCTACTCACAAACACAAACAGCTGATTACTTTAGAAGATAACTCATTTTATACAAATGTTCCAATTCTCAGATGAGTTATCTATCTTACACCCAAACATTCAATATACTGCTATAAGGAGAGCAAGCAGAAGATATACGTTAAGTAATCTTTCTGTTCAAATGATGCTCACTTCAGTGGTTCCCAAAATTGTTACGGTCAAGGATGCACAAAGTTAATAATAATTTACTACGGACCTCCCTATACAGTCTCTCTAAACTCCCCTTGACACTATGTACACATTTAAAATCACATGTTTTTAGTTTTACATAAAGTCTAGTCTTGTTATCCTAACCACTACCTGACCCTTTGTATCCCAAAGTTTGGGAACCACTGCTACAGTTTGTGTGGAAATAAATGGACCATACTGCACAGTATATAATCTAAATGCATTCAGACCTATGTTAAGAACAAAACACAACAGTCTACTGTACCTGAGAGAGAGAGAGTTCATGCGCTGCCTGATTTAGGCTGATGATGATCTGTGTGTCCGCAACAGACCCTGAGTGCTTGTGACAGACACTGAACACCAGAAGTAGATGTTATGTTGTTCATGACCTTTGCCAGTTTCAGCCAGGCTCAGTTGCAAATGTAAGGTCTGAAAGTGGAGAGTACTGAAAATTGATGTACTACATCAGATTTATTGTTGATGTATCATATCAACAATTTGTTTGAAAACTTCAAATATATATCCATACTTACTTACATCCTTCCAATGCCGCTAAATGGTCACATAGGGCCCGCATAGTAAAGAGAATTAAATAGAGAAAACTTAAATATTTTGGATGCGTTAAAAGTCATGATAATTTAGACAGGACCATCTTGGAAGGGTACATAATAGGAAAAAGTGCTGTTTCTGTTTCTTCTGCTTTCAACATCTCAGCAGTCACTTTTATGATCATGCGTGGTAAGGTACAGTGGTCCTATTCTTTACAGATCCCAGGACCACACGGGAGGATGTTCGTATATCTTATCTTATATCCTTCCCGTGCCGTTAAACGTCACATAGGGCTCGCAAAGTAGTTCGCCAATTTTTCCTGTCTTCGGCGAGTCTTTCAACCTCATCAAAGGATTTTATACCTGTTAATTTGGCCTCTCTTAATAATGTCCTCTTCAGAGTTTCACGCGGTCTGCCTCTTTTTCTTTGGCTTGTTGTGTTCCATTTGATAGCTTGTTTTGGGATTCTCTGATCATTTCTTCTCATCAAGTGACCAACATATGCCCATCTCCTTTTCCTGATCACCCATGAGACTGGTTGTGGTTCAGTCATCTGTCTTATCTCTGCATTGTTCTTGAATTCGTTCCACTTGATGCCGAGTATTTTCCTTAGGCATTTGTTTTCAAAAGAGACTAATTTCTTTTCTATTTCTTTAGTTGTTTTCCAGCTTTCGCATGAATAAATGAGGGTGGATATTACATTTGAATTGAATAGTCTTAACTTAGTATATACTACAAGTTCGTACATACTACAAGTCAAATCACGCTTCTCTATATACTAACATCTCTATACACTTAGAAACCAGCTCTTACTATCAAGGATGGCGTCAAGTTCCGGATCAACGTTACTGGAACTTTCTGTCGAGGACTCTGAAGCAACGCTGTCTACAGAATAGCTTCGATCATCAGAATATTTTGCATCCTCACCTTTGGACGCCATTCTGATCGAAATGTCAAAGGTCAAATGTTTCGTACGTAAACGTTTTCGCTGTTTTAATTATTTTTATTTCAATTTGTATACCGAGGCCGGCTCTACCAATAGTGCATCATGTGCATTTGCAAACGACGGGGGACAGCAAATTAGGAGAATTGGGATGAACATGCAAGCAAAATAAAGTAATGTGATTTTTTTTCTTAAAATACATGTTCGTTTATTCGCTAACTCATTGGTCGACCCGACATTATTTTGGGAAAAGGTTTCAAAATGAACTGATTTCTCCCTTCTCTGTGACCATTAGAAAAAGAAATAGTTCCTAGATCTGTAGATATTTTCTAATGAGTAGTTCCAAAAACAAAGCAAAGATGGCTGCTTTCTTTTAAAAACAAAACAAAACAAACAAACAAACAAACAAAAAAACAAAAGTGGTAATGCGCCCCCAGCTCTGGATGCCTTAAACCATCAACTTTCAACTTGAAAAACTACCATAAACTGTATCTTTAATGTATGTCAGCTGTACTTCTGTCTATGCTAGTTGCTCCCTAAATGCACATTAGCTGACCATCGGTGTATGTTAGTAGGCCATAAAAATAATCTATTCTGGGATGTATTGCATCTTCATTTTGACAAAAATGATCATTTGCAAATAAATAATTCAGAATGACCAAATTCAATATCACAAATACAATTTTAAAAACTATGACACTGATAAATATATCTTGAACTGATAATCTGTTGAATGTGCCTCACATATTTTATAGCACTCAAGCTAGCAACAAATCCTAGGCTTGGCTCCTTCATCAGACTAGACCTGTAAGCTGTGTACAAATGCTGATTGAGAAGTAGTAGTAGAAGTATAATAGGCCAAGCAAAGACTGCATTTCTGAGAATGAGAAACATATTAGCTAACACATCTTTATCAATGAATGTTAGAAAACGAGTCCTAAAATGCTATATTGAACCTATCTTGTTATATGGAAGTGAATCATGGACAATATGCAAGTCTGCACAAAAATCATTGGAAGCAGCAGAAATGTGGTTTATTAGAAGAATGTTGTGAATCCCCTGGACAGCAAAAATAACTAATGAAGAATGTATGAGAAGAGGTGGAGACACAAAAAAACCTTGTCAAAAAGATAAGAGAGAGACAATGTGCTTTCACAGGACATGCAATGAGAAGAGGGGGCATTGAAAATATTATAACAACAGGAAAAATAGAAGGAAGAAGATCAAGAGGAAGACCAAGAGAAATGATACTGCACAGTCTGACGCCCTGCATGAAGGATCGGGTACTCTGGAGAAGGATAATAGCCAATGCCAGTCGGCACAGCACATGATGATGATGAGTAGAAGTAGTAGTAGCAGTATTAGTAGTAGTAGTAGCAGTAACAGTAGTAGTAGTATTAGTTAGTAGTTAGTAGTAGTAGTAGTTAGTAGTAGTAGTAGTAGTATTAGTAGTAGTAGTAGTAGTATTAGTAGTAGTAGTAGTAGTAGTTAGTAGTAGTAGTTAGTAGTAGTAGTATTAGTTAGTAGTAGTAGTAGTAGTAGTAGTAGTAGTAGTAGTAGTAGGTAGTAGTAGTAGTAGTAGTAGTAGTAGTAGTAGTATTAGTTAGTAGTAGTAGTATTAGTTAGTAGTTAGTAGTAGTAGTAGTTAGTAGTAGTAGTAGTATTAGTTAGTTGTAGTAGTAGTAGTATTAGTAGCTGTAGTAGTATTAGTTTGTAGTAATAGTATTAGTAGTATTATTAGTTAGTAGTAGTAGTAGTAGTAGTATTAGTAGTAGTAGTAGTATTAGTAGTATTAGTTAGTTGTAGTAGTAGTAGTAGTTTTAGTAGTTGTAGTAGTATTAGTTAGTAGTAGTAGTATAGTAGTAGTATTAGTTAGTAGTTAGTAGTAGTAGTAGTATAGTAGTAGTAGTAGTAGTATATTAGTAGTATTAGTTAGTTGTAGTAGTAGTATAGTAGTTTTAGTAGTTGTAGTAGTATTAGTCAGTAGTAGTAGTAGTAGTATTAGTTAGTAGTAGTACTTAGTAGTAGTAGTATACATGAATCTAATGAACAGAAAAGTGACATATCAAAACCACTAACAACCTTGACCTACCTGACCACCACATCTGCTATCCAAGCCTGCATCAGTCAATCCCACTGATACCACATCTCAACAGTAGTGACACAGATCTCTGAAGCCACTGTGGTCTGCCTTGCCCAGCTGCTCTCTTACCATCTCCAATCTAAAAAATAGTAATAAAGGGAGGTAATAAGGAATGAAGATGCTGTCCCATTTGGTAGTCAGTGACTAATAGCTGACATGCTAACATCAGGACTGGTGAACCATAGCTGACATATTAACATCAAGACTGGTGAACCATAGCTGACATACTAACATCAGGACTGGCAAACCATAGCTGACAAACTAACATCAAGACTGGCTGCAAAAGAACACCAGCTCAAGGTTCCTGGGAGACAAAAGAAGAGGCACCTAGATAATGTGGAAGGTTGCCAAGTGGTCACTGTGGTGAACAGCATCTCCCATTTGCACTTCATAATCCACCTCAGTAACAACAAACTGTCTACTTCTGATTAAGAAAAAATATCTTGAAAACTATGCTACAACACTGTGGCATTATGTACACAAGATTATCCATTTCACTTTATTCATTTGCATGTCCCATGCAGAACTTTGCCTCCCAAACAGCACTCCTGTAGGCCTCTCGGTTGTCAGCAAGATGGCCTGCCTCTGTTGCATCCATTTGCAGATCGTCAATGAAATCTTGCAGGCATCTTCGTTTTGGTCTTCCTCTCTTTCTTTTTCCCAATATGTATCTTTCCAATACGGTCTTTTCTAAATTATCATGATGTTTAATGTGTCCAAAATAGTTAAGTTTTCTGTCTTTAATCCTCTTTACTGGCCAGCCTTCTTGAATATTAAGCTCTTGTAGTATAGATATATTTGTTCTTTTTTGTGTCCACGATATTTGGAGAACTCTTCTGTAGCACTTACATTCAAAGGCATTTAAGTGTTTCTCACCTGTTTTGTTAATTGTCCAGGTCTCACAGGCATATGTTGTGATTGGAAAGATGATCTTATTTTGTGGTTCTGTCTGCTCCTCTCCACAGAAGATTATCCACACAACATATATCCCAAGCTAGAACATGGGATGCAGGAGGATAAAGCAGATTACTCTGGTGATTTTCTGTGTGTAGAATGTAAACTGTAGATGTACTGCTATTCATTTCTGTGTATATTTCCACTATTGTCCACTGGAATAATGTTCCTTCTTACATTACTACTCTATGTTGTTTTGCATCTGTTTTGTTACTCACTTCACAGACTTACTTGCTGCCAGGTTCATTCTCTCTCAGTGGAAATAGTAATACAGAAGCAGCAACTTTACAGTTGAAATGACTTTAATGATGCATGAGGTGACGATGAGCGAAATGACGAGAACAACAAAGGTATCAACAAAATCCATGGACACAAGACTGGACATCTCCACGATATATGTTCCCGGCAGACTAATGTCACCATCAGAACAACCTAATACACTCTGTTCTACATCTGTTTCACTAAACAACATTTCTGACAGCCTAATCTACGTCTATCTCAGACGATACACAAAACACACCTGTCCCTCAGTCATATGATTTTTCTCTCACTTGACCTTTTTCCTATCATTCCCCATCCGTGACCCTCGTGCAACCTGAGACACAGAGATGGACTCTACTCACAAACACAAACAGCTGATTACTTTAGAAGATAACTCATTTTATACAAATGTTCCAATTCTCAGATGAGTTATCTATCTTACACCCAAACATTCAATATACTGCTATAAGGAGAGCAAGCAGAAGATATACGTTAAGTAATCTTTCTGTTCAAATGATGCTCACTTCAGTGGTTCCCAAAATTGTTATGGTCAAGGATGCACAAAGTTAATAATAATTTACTACGGACCTCCCTATACAGTCTCTCTAAACTCCCCTTGACACTATGTACACATTTAAAATCACATGTTTTTAGTTTTACATAAAGTCTAGTCTTGTTATCCTAACCACTACCTGACCCTTTGTATCCCAAAGTTTGGGAACCACTGCTACAGTTTGTGTGGAAATAAATGGACCATACTGCACAGTATATAATCTAAATGCATTCAGACCTATGTTAAGAACAAAACACAACAGTCTACTGTACCTGAGAGAGAGAGAGTTCATGCGCTGCCTGATTTAGGCTGATGATCTGTGTGTCCGCAACAGACCCTGAGTGCTTGTGACAGACACTGAACACCAGAAGTAGATGTTATGTTGTTCATGACCTTTGCCAGTTTCAGCCAGGCTCAGTTGCAAATGTAAGGTCTGAAAGTGGAGAGTACTGAAAATTGATGTACTACATCAGATTTATTGTTGATGTATCATATCAACAATTTGTTTGAAAACTTCAAATATATATCCATACTTACTTACATCCTTCCAATGCCGCTAAATGGTCACATAGGGCCCGCATAGTAACATGAATGGTAAACAATAGCTGACATACTAACATTAGGACTGGTGAACCATAGCTGACATACCAACATCTGGACTCATCAACCATAGCTGACCAAGACCCTGTCCCACCTCTCTGTTGCTACCATCACTAACAGATTTAGCATGTCTAACATGGCAGGGATAGCCATACTCCTCATGGTGATGGACCCTGCTAAAGAACTATTCAACACCCTCCCTTTTTAGTTCCACTCCAGGGACTGACAAAAAAATAATTAGCTATCAAAATCAACTCCCAATTTACCAGCTTGATGTGCCTCAACATCTTCACAACACTGGCTGCAAAAGAACACCAGCTCAAGGTTCCTGGGAGACAAAAGAAGAGGCACCTAGATAATGTGGAAGGTTGCCAAGTGGTCACTGTGGTGAACAGCATCTCCCATTTGCACTTCATAATCCACCTCAGTAACAACAAACTGTCTACTTCTGATTAAGAAAAATATCTTGAAAACTATGCTACAACACTGTGGCATTATGTACACAAGATTATCCATTTCACTTTATTCATTTGCATGTCCCATGCAGAACTTTGCCTCCCAAACAGCACTCCTGTAGGCCTCTCGGTTGTCAGCAAGATGGCCTGCCTCTGTTGCATCCATTTGCAGATCGTCAATGAAATCTTGCAGGCATCTTCGTTTTGGTCTTCCTCTCTTTCTTTTTCCCAATATGTATCTTTCCAATACGGTCTTTTCTAAATTATCATGATGTTTAATGTGTCCAAAATAGTTAAGTTTTCTGTCTTTAATCCTCTTTACTGGCCAGCCTTCTTGAATATTAAGCTCTTGTAGTATAGATATATTTGTTCTTTTTTGTGTCCACGATATTTGGAGAACTCTTCTGTAGCACTTACATTCAAAGGCATTTAAGTGTTTCTCACCTGTTTTGTTAATTGTCCAGGTCTCACAGGCATATGTTGTGATTGGAAAGATGATCTTATTTTTGTGGTTCTGTCTGCTCCTCTCCACAGAAGATTATCCACACAACATATAGCAAGCTAGAACATGGGATGCAGGAGGATAAAGCAGATTACTCTGGTGATTTTCTGTGTGTAGAATGTAAACTGTAGATGTACTGCTATTCATTTCTGTGTATATTTCCACTATTGTCCACTGGAATAATGTTCCTTCTTACATTACTACTCTATGTTGTTTTGCATCTGTTTTGTTACTCACTTCACAGACTTACTTGCTGCCAGGTTCATTCTCTCTCAGTGGAAATAGTAATACAGAAGCAGCAACTTTACAGTTGAAATGACTTTAATGATGCATGAGGTGACGATGAGCGAAATGACGAGAACAACAAAGGTATCAACAAAATCCATGGACACAAGACTGGACATCTCCACGATATATGTTCCCGGCAGACTAATGTCACCATCAGAACAACCTAATACACTCTGTTCTACATCTGTTTCACTAAACAACATTCTGACAGCCTAATCTACGTCTATCTCAGACGATACACAAAACACACCTGTCCCTCAGTCATATGATTTTTCTCTCACTTGACCTTTTTCCTATCATTCCCCATCCGTGACCCTCATGCAACCTGAGACACAGAGATGGACTCTACTCACAAACACAAACAGCAGATTACTTTAGAAGATAACTCATTTTATACAAATGTTCCAATTCTCAGATGAGTTATCTATCTTACACCCAAACATTCAATATACTGCTATAAGGAGAGCAAGCAGAAGATATACGTTAAGTAATCTTTCTGTTCAAATGATGCTCACTTCAGTGGTTCCCAAAATTGTTATGGTCAAGGATGCACAAAGTTAATAATTT